>JAMPIV010000799.1:515000-527500 GCA_024509875.1 Oreohelix idahoensis
GAAATCATAGACCATAGCTTATGTATCCGTGACTCTTTGGGGCTATCACTTTTCTTCTAACAGGACTGTGGGCTATACATCGAGGGAAAAGATCATACCTATGGGTCTATTATTCTGGTAGCAATTCATTGACTTATGACTATTTGTATATGTTTTGATGTAATTTTATGTGTTGTGATGGAATTTTCGTATGATAATTAAAATTCACTTAAACTTATTCCAGTGTGTCGGTCAGTTCGTTCCCAATTATCTATATTTCTATTGTCATAGTTTCACGTCTGTGTGTCTATTGTAGTCACTTAGGTGTGTGTGTATGTGAGGGATATATATTACTATATATTATACTAGACGGTCTGACAAATCTTAATCTGTTGTAGATGATAGGCTGACTGAGAGAAATCATCTCGAGGGTCAGAAACCGACTCTAATATATTTACTCCATCTCACTCGTGAAATCTATTTCTATTTTATCATCTCCCACTGAACTATCACTTGTTTCTATTGCTATTCAGAAAGGACCAAACCAAGTCTTAATTCACCTATCACAAATCTACAACAGTATGTAGTTCTTCCATGCACAACACTTTGTTCGAGAGCACATTAAAACAGTGACGTAACACAACTCACTGCGCGCCCTTTTGTTAATGTCCAATGAGGTTCGTCATGAGTACGCCCAGTGTATGCGATGATCATATTCACAAGATGATGATGATACGTCCACAAAACTCCTGAAGTAAAATTCTTGCCGACAATAATAATGATAATACTAAAAATACAATATTTCATCAAAGTTTCTCTCATTTTCTCTAAAATTCTCAGTCGTCATACAGGAAGTCCGAAAATTATTCACCGAATTATGAAATTCAAATTGAAAAGCACAGGATGCAGTTTTTCAATAGTCTCCACATGGTCACCCGTTGTAACACGTACAATGTTCACCTGCTGTAACACGTACAATGTTCAGCCGTTGTAACACGTACAAGTCACCCGTGGTAACACGTACAATGTTCAGCCGAGACTCCAATTCTCGTCACGTGTTTTGCAGCACCGATGCAATCAATCTCAGCGACTATGACCACTACAATTCTATGGGTCAAGGCTGCCAAATGCTGTATCGTTTATCCGTATCACTCGTAACTGTTCTCGATGACTGAACTTCATAATCCGGTGAGTAATTCTCGGACACCCTTTACATCTATTCAGTTGAACTTGACGATAACAGACAATACTTAAACAACATTTTTCGCTGCTGAATAATACTCATTACTTTCTACTCAAATGTATGATCTGAAAATCATGAAATGTGATAATGAAATAAGATTAGTTCTCATATTTTTGTCTGTACTGTACTGGTACGTGCTTGCCCCAGAAGACAACCTCGTCATCCCAACGTAAGTGTTTTCCTTTAGTAAAACCGCTAAAATTACACGTATTTTATGCAACAATTGTTTGTAAATGGAAGTATGAAAAAGTAGTTCGTCAATGTTATATGAAGCCAGTCACGGAAGTGAATCTTAGACAAAAAGTAAACAAGCCGGGAAAATCCTTGGAGACCACATTGATGGTGTTTTCCAGAAGAATACGATTGCTAACTAAAGATAGTAATGAGGATGTCATAAAAGAAGTCAGTGGGGTCAATTAGCTTTATTTCTCATATTAGAAAGGAGAAATATACTTGTATGGTATATAAAATGTAAGTTGAAAAATATTTTGACACCAAGAAAGATTATAGGAAAAACAGGTAGTACCTAGACAGAAGATAGTGGACAGTCTTACGTCATGGCATTGTAAAAAGTCAACAACACAAATGATACACAGTACTTGAGACAGGAATGATTCGACAGACATCATCGCCTACGCCACAATGTATATACATAGTAACTGAAGTAGAAGAAGAGAAAATAGAACTGCTCTACTAATCTATTTTCGTTCACTTCATTGTCGTTCTGGAATCTGTTTGGCCCTAGGTGTGTAAATAAAAATGTAGAGATTCACCCGAACAGCGCCCAAGGACAGATCAGGGACAGACCGGCTTGTGATAAACGCAAGCTTGTCTGTGGGATCAGCATTCTGCCTGGCAGGACAATTTCCTGGAATGTATTCTCTTAATACAAAGACTTGACATGAGGTCCTGATGAAAGTTCATGCAATAAAAGACAAGGAATGCTTCCAGGAAATGAAACCTTCGTTTGATGACAGGTGAAGATGGACATAATAGATGTGTATCTTTGGCCGGTGATAGGGGTAGGGGAAAAGTTCAAAATGGACCGATAGCCCGTGGGACCAGTGTTAGTATTATGTCCACACTATCGTCTAAATACCAGTAGAGAATTCTGTCAGGCAAAATGTTGGTGTTGGATGGGTTAAACATTGAGAACACTAGTTGATAGCATTACAAGGTAGTTTTTTTCTAGAAATCCCCAGTGTAAGGGACATAGACAGTGGCGGAAACACACGAAGAATGGAATTAGACACATCCATATGAGGGATAAAGATGACATAGACAGTGGCGGAAACACACGAAGAGTGGAATTAGACACATCCATATGAGCGATTAAGATGACATAGACAGTGGCGGAAACACAAGAAGAGTGGAATTAGACACATCCATATGAGGGATAAAGATGACATTGAAAGGTTTTGAACGGATGGCACTGGATATGAAAGCGTAGCGGGAAGATTTTTAACAGTCACGCTCCACGGGTATTTAAAGGGCAATGATTACGTCACTTGTATTTTATTGCTTTTCTCGTTCATCACTCCTTAGCTCCTTAGCTCCTTAGCTCCCTAACAAACTTATGCCAAGTCTTGCAGTCCTGTGCCATCCGCTCAAGTTCTTTCTATATCTTCTGTACCACTTACCTTCCTATCTTCAGCTCTCTGTTCTATACGTTTTTCGTTCTCTGTCTATCCTTCTTACCCTTGAGATTCCAGAACACGGACTTCCTTGTAAGGCTATCACAGGTTTCGTTAGGCTTCTAATGAAAGTAAGTATAGATAAGGATGTAACTGCAGTAAGCACTGTGATGTCCGCCAGGGGTCTCTGAGAAGATACTAATAGAACAGGCAGACGGCGACCTCACGTGTAACGCAACACGCCCCTAAGTTCACGTTCTGGTTGGATCTGACAACTACACTGTGTGAAATAAATTGATGTTAATACTTTTTATAAAAACGTGATAATTTTTATTGAGGAAGTTGAGGGGAACTGCTGTAAGACGTGGAGTACAATGATTAATTGTTATTGAGGAAGTTGAGGGGAACTGCAGTAAGACGTGGAGTACAATGATTAATTGTTATTGAGGAAGGTGAGGGGAACTGCAGTAAGACGTGGAGTACAATGATTAATTGTTATTGATGATAGTTGAGGGGAACTGCAGTAAGACGTGGAGTACAATAATTAATTGTTATTGATGATAGTTGAGGGGAACTGCAGTAAGACGTGGAGTACAATGATTAATTGTTATTGAGGAAGTTGAGGGGAACTGCAGTAAGACGTGGAGTACAATGATTAATTGTTATTGAGGAAGTTGAGGGGAACTGCAGTAAGACGTGGAGTACAATGATTAATTGTTATGGAGGAAGTTGAGGGGAACTGCAGTAAGACGTGGAGTACAATGATTAATTGTTATTGAGGAAGTTGAGGGGAACTGCAGTAAGACGTGGAGTACAATGATTAATTGTTATTGAAGATAGTTTACGACTAACCAATACAACAGCAACACGAGGCGTTTGTGGATAACATTTCGTTATCAGAAACAAGAAAACATGGGTACGTAATTTAGAATAGTTAGATAGAATGATAAAAGATACAGGACTTGTGAACTTTATTTAATTATGTTTTTATTAAAATAAAATGTGGCGGAAGCCTGCAATACTAATGGTAACCGCACGCATTGGCGCAAGTTTCTTACAAATGTGCAATCTACAGTTTGTGGATGCGTGCTACAGAGTGAATAGGAATATTAGTTCATTCAATATTATAATAAAATGAATGCAAGTAGTTCTTAATATAAACTAACTTGATGCTGTTGTAAAACAGATATCGACAGAAGTGAATATTCATTAATTCTGCACTTGGTAAAGCTGATATAGGCAGATGTGAATATTAATCATTTCTGCACTGTGGTAAATCTCTTATAGGTAGGTCTCTGTATTCATTAATTCTGCACTCTAGTAACAATGATTTAGGTAGGAGCGAATATTCATTGTTCCGCACTGTAGTATACAGACATATACTGACATCCAAACAGTTATCTCACAAATTAAAACTGAGAATCATAAAGTGTTATATATATTCTGCATTTCTGTATGGTGCAGAAACATGGACGATGAATAAGCATTTGGAAGAAAGAATTGAGGCTCTTGAAATGTGGATATATAGAAGAATGGGGCGTATCTCATGGAAAGAGATGAAAACAAATAAGGAGGTCCTAGAAAATCTAGGTATGAAAAGAGAACTAATGAGGGAGGTCAAAGTTCGGCAGTTAAAATACTTTGGCCACATAAAAAGGCATAACACCTTGCAGAAGACCATAACAGAAGGGAGAGTTGAAGGCAAACGTGCAAGGGGAAGACATCGCTATAAGTGGGAAGATAACATCAAGAGATGGACAGGAAAGAGTCTATCAGAGTGCACCATCAAGACAAGAGACAGAAGACGTTGGAGATCCATTACAGCCAACCTTCGTTGTGGAGATGGCAACTGATGATGATGATGATGATAACTGTAGTAAATCTGATATAGGCAGAAGTGAATGTTTATCTGTTCTACACAATAATAAAATTGATAACGGTAGAAAGGAATATTAAATAATTATGTATTGTAGCAAGTATGATGTAAGTAGAGGTGAATATTCATTAATTCTTCACTATAGTAGAGCTAATTCTTCACTATAGTAGAGCTAATGTAATCAGAAGTGAATATTTATTAATTCTTCACTGTAGCAAACCTAACATATTCAGTTAAAGAAAACATAGTACGGATGTCAGATTTACAAAGGGACAACAAATAATATCACTTCCCATCCGGGAGAAAGAAAAACAAAAAATTCGTCGCCAGTCACATGGACAGACATAAGACAGAGACAGGGTGAAGTAACTTAAGCAAAGATGAAGAATGCATAGCACACAGTAGGAATGAGAGTTGGTTCCCCTTTGTACACACACACCGAAACATCAGTAAAACCACCAGTGTCCCACAAGCCGGATCTGCCCAGTGACACGCGAACTGGTGCTTACAACCAAGTTACAACAAACGAACCTTACCTTTCACAAACACTGCTTTACAAGTTACCCTAAGGCTTTCTCCAGATCTTTGACATAAGACTGTTTGTGACATAGGTTTAACGGGCCAACAATTTCCATGTGATTTTTGTTTCATGCGGCTTTTCAATTTGTTCAAATGGAGACAAAATGAAATATTTGGCTCTTTGTCACGGAAAGGTTCCCGACCCCTGCCCTAGCTAGATCTATCCCGGGCTCTAAGAATTCACAAATAGTGTAAGACGAGGTAACTGGACCCCATTTTAGTTTTTGGACTATAAAATTCAGGTGACAAACGGGAACCCATCATAAGTATATTTTAGTTTTTTCCCTTCCTTTTCTTGTGCGAGAGTTCACTTTATGTGTCTTTACAGCTACGATAACTTTGTGTTACAGGATCTTTACTGAACATCCACTATTTTCTTCAACGGAACTATACGACATATACTTTTTAAATAATGAAATCAGTTACAATTACTATATTTTTCAGCCTTTAAATTTGTTTTGTTTTTTTGGTTAAAATATTTAGTTATAATTGTTTTAAAATATTTGTAAGGCCTCTTAGACTGTATAATTTTATTCAGTAACAGTTATAAGAACATATATGCCCAGGGAAATTGTACCCCATGTCGAAAGCAATTTTTCAGAATAATATTTCAATGATTTGTGTACAGTAAACTCTTTTCAAAGATCATTTGTTAAGCGATTAGATTATGTTATATATATATATATATATATTTTTGCTTTCTAGCCATAATTTTAACGTTTATTTTCAAAATGTTTTTTTTTCCAGTTAGGTGAAATTTTTATTGTTATTGTTGTTCAGAATCGACATCATTGCACTCTGGGCAAACCCATAGGTGCTCAATCTCCCTCAGCAAATGTCGAAGGGTATGAATGCTAACAGTTCCTGTTGCGCTCTGATTGTACATACGCCGGATGCATCCTCTCATATGCTCATTCCTGCCAGTCCCATGCCTAATGCCAAACTCCATAATCTCAGCCGTGATGATTCATTGATTGTAGTGTTATTCTCTAACAGGCGATCATTAATTGTCTTCAGTATCTCTAATTTATGCATATCCAACGCACCAACTATAGGTGCTCTTGAAGCTAGTCTATCAGCTCTTTCATTGTCGCGTACCCCTGCATGACCAGGACAGTTTTAAATTGTTACATATTATTAATATACATCACCATTAATATACATCACCATTAATATATATCACCATTAATATACATCACCATTAAAACGCTAGGATTACGCAATGATAGTTTTTTTTTAATTCCAGAAAAGTTCGAATTTAACAAAATAATAGTCACCCAAATGATGAGAAATGATGTGATGAATGGTGTTGCATTAAATGTTTAGGGCGTTGTGTAGAAGAAGCTTAGGGCGTTGTGTAGAAGAAGCTAGCAATGCAGATTTTTATTGTTTTAATTGTCGACCTAAAGCGCTAATCCTCATTAAATTAGAATTTGTGTTTGTGTGTAAGTAAATTCATAAGTGCATTGCATTTTTCATTTTAACATGTTTTAATACGATGTAGTAATTAATTATTTTAATTGGATATGTTGTCATTTTTAATTTTCTGTTGAGAAGTGTGTTTCAACAATGTTTTAAAAGAGGGATACAATTACCCCACATGATAAAAAAAATCTTGAAATAAAAAAAAAATATTTTTAAAATAATTAGCTTGAACTCGATTAAAATCTTGGTTGTAGTGTGCATTGCACTTGTATATTAAATGATTGCATGGGAATTCCACTTGTATATTAAATGATTGTATGGGAAAAGATTGGTTACAATCCTTTATTTTGTTACCATTTTTATAATATTTAAAAGTAAGGAGGCCAGTTGCTACGTCTTACCTTACATCTTTAATAAATGAAAATCTGCTGTCAGCTTACACATTACACTGACAACATTGAACTGTCACTAATTTTGTCTTGACGCATGACAGAAAATTATGTAGTTACTTTACGTGATCAAAGTAGCTGTCAGTGGTATCTTAGGAAACAAAGAAAGGATAAGGCTACTGATAAATCAGACATGTCGTAACAGGCGACAATCAAAGGTTTTGCATGGCGCTAGCAACTCGTAGTGAAAATTGTGATAAGAGGTTTTGATGTTAATAAGATTAAAGGTTAACAAGGTGAGGTCAAGCTATGTAAGTTCCCTGAGTAAGAGTGATGATGATGTATTTCTCAGGGTCCCTATTTGCTACCTCTTCTGATCTCACCCAGTGTACATTAATCTCTGTTGTGTTATGTGGCTACGTGTCTAGGGTAATGTATTTATTAGGAGGAATTAATAATTTCAAACAGAACTTTAACTCAATAAAATCAAGTCAGTAAGACTGTGTGTAAGTTTTGATATATACAGGGGTATATATACAATTTTTAATTTTCCTGTACCTCAATCTTTTGGGACAGGAATTGTCAAATCAAGAAAATTTTGATTTACAGAATATAAATGAATAAGGTGGAAACTTTGTCCAACACTTGTAACAAAAGGAAAGGTCACTGTAATGGGTACCCCACAGTCTGATTCAATGCTTGACATTAACACTAGTCTATTATTGGAGAGTCTGTTCTTTACATCATTCCCCAGGAAATTCTTTTTAATGTTGTGGATGGAATTGCAATGAACTATCATGTGCCCGTTCTAAGGGACTTATCTCATCAGCCTGTCTGATGCTTTTGGCTCCAGAATCTATAAGATCAATCAAATAGTGTTGCCTCCTGCATGAAGATACAGCATGAAGCTTCCAGGTATATTGTAAGCATTCACTGCCCACAGGTTCTGTCTTCTCCAGGTTTACAGCAACAACTTTGTAACTGGTAATACCACCCTGGAATAAGAAGGAAAAATTCCTCCCCTATAGAGCCTGTTTATAACAATTCCACAACTAATCGATAATAATCTTACCTGGGGTCAGCCATGTGTGCTGACCATGTGCACCAGACTCTAAGTTTCCTTGACTACACTCAGTCCTGTGTTTTCATTCTTTTTCCCATATGGCATCAAAGCCACTGTTCCTTAAGCATTGATTGTCTTCCATAGAATCAGCAGGTGTGTACAAATATATCTTGTGACCTGTTAATTACTTCTTCCAAACATTCTATGCATGGTTTCACATGTTATTGGAACATTGTGTCACTCCAGAAGTCACTATCAATTTATTTTCTACTGGACTTACAGTCGCAAAATTTTATGGCAAATTTACAAACACATTTATTTTTCACTTTCCAATAAATCTGCTTTTAGACACATTCCTACTTAGGTCGTCGTAACCTCTCCCAATTGGCAGTATCGAAATAAAATAGGGCGGCACACACACAGCCTGTGGCCTACATGTCAATATATTACAAATAAACTTATCTGTCTTACCCCAAGTAAAGAATAATAACACATGCACAAGCTTGACTAGCAGTAAGTAGGTTTTCAGACTGCTTTATCGTCCAGACGGCAAAAGCTTGGTCACAAGGCTTTCCCGCTGATCTCAACTTGGCAGTGCTTGTTAGTTTTTCAAATGGCGGTTCAAACTACAATGGCCTGATTTTTCAAGTAGTTGTAAATGTTATTACCCTACCCCTAACCAATCAGAAGTCGAGTAAAAAAAATTAACTAATTTTTGGATTTTAACTAGAGCGATTTGTAAGTGTGTTCGTTCGTCTGATTAAATTGGTATATTATTATATATCAGTTATTTATGGACCGATTTTAAATATCAAAAGTGATAATTAAACGGCCAATTGACCTCTATCGTTCTATCTAATTTTCCTTTGGTTATTCGTTAACAGTTTCATCCGGGTAATTTTTTTGTAATTAATTGTAGTTCTAACCTGATCTAAAATTTCACAAAATTAAAATTTTCTAAGTCAAGATAATTTTATTAAGTGGGAATCTTTAGGTTACTATATTAATCATCATCAGCGCTATAAATCAAAATATCCCTTTCATTCTAATTCCCGTTAGTTATTGAGAAATAAATTATTTAATTTTGGTTAAAAACAGAATCGGCATTTTTGCCACTACAACCAATTCTTTTCTTGACTCTACAAAAACGAGGTAACAATTTGATTCGTTGTTAATTTTGACTACGTCCTTCGACAAATATTAGGGTGGGTGTGTGTGTGTGTATGGGGGTAGTAACTTTTAACCTGTGGTAGTAGAAAAATTCAAATTCTCTAGTTAAATTTTTAGCGGTAAATGGACTTTGCCCCTCAGACAAATTTCAAATATTATAGTTATATATAGATTTTAAAAAATTACGCGGACTGGTTTTTAAGCAGGAAGTTTGAGCGTGGGGTTTACACAGATCCATGTCACTACAAAAATAAATTCCTGCATAAACTAGAGCTATAGGAGAACATGGATTGCTTTGATGCAGGTGTTCTAGGGACTAGTACTGCCGGTGACTCCATGCTTCGCTGGGAATGACAAGGGAAATGAATTAATATTAGGCCCTACAGACATAAATATTTATAAATGTACACGACTTAACGTTTATGTACTTATCTATGAATATATGATTGTGTGTTGAACTTCGTGTAATTTATATTTCGTATTCTTCTAGAACGCTGACTGACAGCGGTGACCATCACACCTAGTGGCGTCTTGTAAGGCAAAAACAAACTCGCTCCACATTGCTCGGTCTGTGGTCATCTTTCGTGTGGTGTCACAACTCTGGTTCATCTCAGGTTTTACAGTCTCACCCAAGCTTTGTTTGGTCGGCCTAATTTATTTGCTTCCTTCAGAAGCTCATTGCATAGAAGTTCTGGTGATGGTGTCAAAGTCTGTTCTGAGTACATGGCCAACCCAATTTCCGAGTTCGCCCGCTATGAAGGTGTGCATATATTCTTGATGGCTTCGAGTAAGCAGTTCTTGGAGCGTGATGGTATCAGGACAAATAATTCGGAAATTTTCCCTAGGCAGGTTGTGTGGAAAGACAACATTTTGGACATTTCCTTTTCGCTTACCTACTACCGTACAGAAGTGCAGAAAGTACACTACTCTTAATGACACTGTAACGCGGTGTCCAGCGGTTTGTGAAATATCTCCCGCCCCACGTTTTGTTGCTTTGTTAAAACCCATGTTCTCTGCCTCTGTTTTATTTTAGACTACACCGCATACACAATAGACCGCTTACACACTACACCGGTTACACACTACACCGCTTACACGCGGTCAATACATGTCCATAATTTGTCGCTTTCAATCAGTTCTTCAAGACTGACACACTTTTCCAGGACCAGACTCTACTAGTAGACAAAATAGCTTTTAATACACGTCAAATGAGTAAATCTGCCACACCTTGCCAAACACAGTAGCACAAATACAGTTACAGTTTTATGTTATACACCTTTTTGGAAAAGTTTTTCCAGGTCTAACGGTGTCTGTTATTTTAGGAAGGTCTCTTTGTTTTTCCGTTTTGGGTCATTTACTGCATACTGCATGATATGTTAATTAGTTCTTGTTAGAGCCAGGATTTACTCGTAGTTGACAGACGATGATTAATGTATTTTGTGCGTGGTTTCCTTTATTTGGTCTTGTAGATCGCCTTGTCTGGCATAGAACAAACAAACTCACATCTGAGACAAACTCACAGCTTCATTATCATTGCCCTATTCGCCTGTTGTCTGGCCCACTTGCAGGGAAGCTATCACCAAAGCATTCATGAGTCCTTCCCGCAGTGGATTTTGTAGAAATTGTTTTAGAATATGATTTTGCCAGGTTCATATACAATATTATCTTAGTCGCGTCATGTGACATGCATGAGGGATCAATAGTTACGTTCTTGTTTGTCTACTCAGATATCCGCGAAAACAACATGGGGCGAATCTTGTTTGTCTACTCAGATATCCGCGAAAACAACATGGGGCGAATCTTGTTTGTCTACTCAGATATCCGCGAAAACAACATGGGGCGAATCTTGTTTGTCTACTCAGATATCCGCGAAAACAACATGGGGCGAATCTTGTTTGTCTACTCAGATATCCGCGAAAACAACATGGGGCGAATCTTGTTTGTCTACTCAGATATCCGCGAGAACAACATGGGGCGAATCTTGTTTGTCTACTCAGATATCCGCGAAAACAACATGGGGCGAATCTTGTTTGTCTACTTAGATATCCGCGAAAACAACATGGGGCGAATCTTGTTTGTCTACTCAGATATCCGCGGGAACAACATGGGGCGAATCTTGTTTGTCTACTCAGATATCTGCGAAAACAACATGGGGCGAATCTTGTTTGTCTACTCAGATATCCGCGGGAACAACATGGGGCGAATCTTGTTTGTCTACACAGATATCCGCGGGAACAACATGGGGGTGAAGAGTGTTTGTCTACTCAGATATCCGCGAGAACAACATGGGGCGAATCTTGTTTGTCTACTCAGATATCCGCGAAAACAACATAGGGCGAATCTTGTTTGTCTACTCAGATATCCGCGGGAACAACATGGGGCGAATCTTGTTTGTCTACTCAGATATCCGCGGGAACAACATGGGGGTGAAGAGTGTTTGTCTACTCAGATATCCGCGGGAACAACATGGGGCGAATCTTGTTTGTCTACTCAGATATCCGCGGGAACAACATGGGGGTGAAGAGTGTTTGTCTACTCAGATATCCGCGGGAACAACATGGGGCGAATCTTGTTTGTCTACTCAGATATCCGCGAGAACCACATGGGGCGAATCTTGTTTGTCTACTCAGATATCCGCGGGAACAACATGGGGCGAATCTTGTTTGTCTACTCAGATATCCGCGGGAACAACATGGGGCGAATCTTGGTTGTCTACTCACATATCCGCGGGAACAACATGGGGCAAATCTTGTTTGTCTACTCAGATATCCGCGGGAACAACATGGGGCGAATCTTGTTTGTCTACTCAGATATCCGCGGGAACAACATGGGGCGAATCTTGTTTGTCTACTCAGATATCCGCGGGAACAACATGGGGGTGAAGAGTGTTTGTCTACTCAGATATCCGCGGGAACAACATGGGGGAGAAGAGTATTATTACCATCAGCATCTCCTTTGCTGCTTCTGCTGGAGCATAGAGCTTTTGCTGCAAATGGTCCTCTTAAAAAAAGCTTATGCCAAAGCACAAACCCTTGTAGCGGTGTGTTCTGTAGCAATTTGTTCTACATCATGAAGTTGCCAGTCTCAACACACAATGTCTTATTTTACGATATGCATGAGGGAGCGGTAAGCCTATTCTTTC
>JAMPIV010000799.1:532500-762634 GCA_024509875.1 Oreohelix idahoensis
CTGTGATGACATGTCTTAATATTGTTTTCGTTATTATTTCGCATTCTTTAGTTTTGTTTTGATTTGTTTGTATTTGTTAGCCTACTCTTGTCTATAATTTAGTTTCATACAACATTTTTGTTTATACACTGTGGTGTCATGTATTTTGTTTAATTATAGCGCAGATATCGTCACATTTTTTGTGATATTTCATTAATTTCTGCTTTATTTTTAGTTGATTTCTGCGAACGTTTTTGTATTGTTGCTGATCTTTGTTATTGTTTGCATTGTTATTGTTTACATTGTTTGCATTGTTTACATTTTCAATGTTTACATTCTGCATGTGTTTACATAGTCATTGTTTACAGTTATAGTAATTAGTTAATGGGCTATGCTAATGCACTGTTACTACTACACTGATGATAAATGAATGATGAATAGTGTCGTGCACTATTGAATGAGAAGTGCACTTATGATCAAGAATTGAGTGCTGATATTTCATATACAAGTTCTTTGATTGGAGACTTGTTTCCCACAGAGACTGGGATAATATAATGTGATGTGAATATACAAGTGCTTAATTAAGACTTGTTACACTTAGGTTTGAAATAAATTAGTTAATTATTTCAGGTTTTGGACTCATATGTTAGACAACATGTCTACATTTGAGCACTTTATTGAGCAGGGTAAATTGCTTGGGAAGACTGGTGATAAGTTAGAAGAATTTGCAACTGCTCGATATGATAAAGCAATGGAAGCTGAACAAAAGAAACTGCAGATGCAGGTGGATGAAAAAGATTCCAAATGGAAATGGAAAAACAAAAAAGGGAATCAGAAGCTGAGGAGAGAAAACTCCAGCTACAGCTAGAGGCTGAGAATAAAAGACTTGAAAAAGAGGCTGAAAATAAAAGACTTGAAAAAGAGGCTGAAAATAAAAGACTTGAAAAAGAGGCTGAAAATAAAAGACTTGAAAAAGAGGCTGAAAATAAAAGACTTGAAAAAGAAGCTGAAAATGAAAGACTTCAAAAAGAGGCTCAGGCTGAGGAAAGAAGATTACAGAGAGAGTTTGATGAGAGGAAAGAGAAAGCAAAAATGGAACATGAAGAAAAGGTCTTAGCTTTAGAGTTGGAAAAATTGAAATTGACGAGCATGAGTAATGGTAATGATTCAAACAAGGGTTCATCTTCTGGTAAGGCTAATAATGATACTTTTAAGATTAAGTTACCAACATTTAGTCCTTCCAGTGATGACATAATGTTCTATCTGGACAGATTTGAACAAGCATGTACAGCTCATAACATAGACAAAGCAAAATATGTTTATCAGTTATCAGGGATACTGACAGGTAAAGCTCTAAGTATATTAAATATGGTGGATGAACCTGACAAGAACAATTATGAGGTTGTCAGGGCCGCTTTGTTAAAGAAATATCAGCTTAACGAAGACGGCTATCGTCTACAATTTAAAAACATGTTACCTGAAAATGGAGTTGAATTCTCCGAGTTTATTGCAAGAATACGCATTACTTTCTCACGATGGGTTGAACTATCTAAGACGGAAAAAACTTATGAAGGACTTATGGACTTAATACTTAGAGACAAAGTCATTGTCGTCTGTCAATGAGTCTTTCCTTGCTTTCCTTCATGAACGTAAACCTAAAACAATAAAAGAAATGGAAGATTTCTGTTGCCAATACGTAACTGCGCACCCACACATAACCATGGGTAACTCTAAGGTGAAAGAAGGTTTACCAGTTGCTTCGGCAGCTCCGTATGGCCAAAACTTTGCTCGTAGATTCCAACAAAATTTTGATAGAAAGAGTAGCGGTAATTTCTGTCAAAATCATGGAAATCAATTTCATGGTGATTCTTCTTCGAAGAATTGGAGACAACCTGATAGTACTCGTTACTATCACCCTAATAATTATAAGCATTTCAAAAGAGGATATGGTAATAGAGGTTATTCCTGCCGAAGACCTCAGAACCAAACAAATAGATGTTCGCATCAATGTGAACATGATAGTAATCGTGGAAACTGGAATTCGAACCAGGATAACAATTACAATAGAGACAATAATAACTGCAGAGGATAATAATAAACTCTGATAACTTCAGAGGTAATAATAGTCGGGGTAGATCTCAACACAAAAAAAAGAGATATCAGCAGGCTAATGCTGTACAACAGGAAACTGAGGGAGCCTGTAATCATGTTGTTGATAGTAAAATCTTTGACGCTGTCACTGGTTCTGCTTTTGACTTTGAGAGAGCAAACAAATGCCCCCCAATGCAGTACTTTATTCGAACCGGGTACCATAACTACTTTGAGTTGTGGTCACCCACTTCCCGCTCTTCCTGCTGCTGTTGCGCATGACGGGAGGGGTTCTTTAATTCTACATAAGGGTCTTGTTAATGATACTCCGGTCTCACTACTTTTCGATTCCGGATGCACCACTATTGGTGTTAGACAATCGCTTGTAGATCCATCTTGTGCTACAGGAAGGGTTATTAAATGTGTCACATTTGGCGGCACTCTAGAAAAAATATCCTACTGCTGTAATTCGCATTGCCACTCCTTTCTTTACTGGAGATGTGCATGCTTGTCTCTTACCTAATCCTATTGCGGACCTTATTATTGGTCGTATTCACGGAGTTAGGGAGTGTACCCCACAGCAGATTGCTGCTTGGGAAGATAATAACATGCAAGCTACAAATGCAGTAGTTACAAGAGCACAAGCTCTACAAACACCCGAAACTTCACTGAATAGTGATAATGAAGTTGATAGCCAAGATAGTCACTTAGTAATCACTCGTGACTCTTTCATAAAATTGCAAGAAGAAGATCCTTCTTTAAAAAAATTCTTCGTTCTTGCGAAGAAAGGTGATCCGAATCAGGATACAAATAGAAAATCTTGGATTGCAATGAGAAACGGCGTACTTGTACGTATGGTACAAGATTCGACTACGTCGGCACATTCGCAAATTCTTGTTCCCAAGAGCATGAGAGTGCAAATATTACAACATGCTCATGACTCGCAATGTGCTGGACATATGGGTTTTTCCCGTACGAAGTCGAGAGTCCTTGCGGCTTTCTTTTGGCCTTTTGTCAATAAGGACATTCGTATTTACTGCCGATCATGCAAGGTATGTCAGGAGGTCAAATCTAGAGGACCACGCCATGCTGCGCCTATCCAGGCTGCTGACATTCCTATTCGGCCGTTTCAGAAAATGGCCATAGATATTATTGGCCCTTTTAAGGTCAAGTCAGCCAGAGGACATCAGTTTATCCTTACATGTGTCGATATGTGCACACGTTGGCCAGAGGCTATTCCTCTTAAGAGCATATCTACTACAGATATCGCAGATGCTCTTTGGTTGATATTTTCTCGCTTGGGGTTCCCCAGAGAAATATTGTCAGACCATGGCACTCAACTCATATCTGACACTATGTCACAGGTAATGTCTACCTTACATATTGAACGATCTCTCAGTAGTATCTACCATCCTATGTCTAATGGGTTAGTTGAGCGTCTGAATAGAACGCTCAAGACTTTGCTTGGTAAGATAACTGAAGATCATCCTCAAGATTGGGACAGGGTTTTACCCGCGGCTCTCTTTGCCTATAGAGAAGTCCCTAATGAACACACAGGATTTTCTCCCTTCGAACTTGTCTTTGGCGCGCGTCCACGCGGCCCTATGTCTTTATTACACGATCTCATCACTGCCGATGATATTAGCGATGAAACTCAATCCTCATATGAGTATGTCATTGCTCTTAGACAAAAGATCATTGAGGCATGTAAGCTAGCAACTGCTTCATCAGAAATTGCTAAAGAGAAGGCAAGACAGTTTGCTAACAAGAATAGATGTCTACGACAACTTTGTCCAGGTGACAAAGCATTCGTCCTACTCCCCAGTAGGGAAAATAGACTTCTTATTGCATGGAAAGGTCCGTATGCAATAGTCTCTCGGATTTCCGATGTTGACTATGTGGTCGATATTGATGGAAAGCATAAAACTTTCCACATAAACATGCTTTCGGAATTTCACGAACGTCCGGACTATTTGCTGCCTATATAGCAGGCAACGGATGATGCTCCTGCACCTCACGGTCATTATTCATCCCTGTCTCTCATACAGGATGAGGAATCAACCTTCTCTGATGTTAATCTTCCCCTTCCAGTGGTTCCATTACATTCTACGGAATCTTGGAAAAACGTTTCTGTTTCTCCTAATCTTTCTGGTGACGAACATCGACAAGTCTCGTCGATGTTACAAACATTTCAGGATGTTCTCACTGACATTCCTGGACACACAGATGTCATAGAACATGACATAATTCTTACCGACAATAATCCAATTAGGGTTAGGCCTTATCCTATTCCTATACACTTTCAGTCGCAAGTGGAAAAGGAATTGGATGAAATGATTCAATTAAATATAATTGAACCATCGACTTCACCATATTCTTCTTCCATGGTTATTGTCCGGAAGAAGGATAAGAACATACGAATTTGTGTTGATTATCGCAAATTGAATCAGGTCACAAAGTTCGATGCTGAACCGATGCCTTTGTTAGAAGATCTACTGATTAGACTTTCTAATTCTAGATTCTTCACTAAACTTGACTTGTCTAAAGGTTATTGGCAAGTGCCTTTAGCAGAGCATGCCAAACCTCTTACTGCTTTTTCTACACCTAGGGGTCTATTTCAATGGAATGTTATGCCTTTTGGTCTCATGAACGCCCCTGCCACTTTCGTTCGCATGATGCGTCGAATTCTGTCACATCGTTCGGATGTCATCGCATACTTAGATGACATCTGTCTCTTCAGTGATACCTGGGAAGATCACTATTTAGGGTTATATGACTTACTGTCCACTCTACGTGAGAATAATTTGACAGCGAAACCTTCTAAAGCTTTTGTTGGTTTTGGTGAAATCTCATTTTCCTGGGTCATCGTGCGTTTGGTCATGGTCTCTTGAAGACAGAAGACCACAATACTTCCAAAATACTGAACATCTCTGTTCCTAAAACGAAGAAACAAGTTAGGAGTCTCTTAGGTTTAATTCAATTTTATGGGAGATTTATTCCAAATTTATCTTCGATCATGGCACCTCTATCAACATTGTTGAAGAAAGGTTCGCCTAATCTGGTCCGTTGGTCTGAAGAATGCCAATCTTCACTAGACCAAATCAAGAATATATTTTCTTCTCCTCCCATCATAAGATTACCTACTCTTGATAGGACTTTTGTTCTTCGGAGTGATGCTTCATCCACTGGGATTGGAGCAGCACTGATGCAAGAATATGCAAATACTCTGCATCCTGTTATGTACATTTTCTAGAAAACTAAATGCGGCAGAGAGGAACTACTCGGTTTTAGACCGTGAGTTGTTAGCGATGGTTTGGTCAATTCTAAAGCTACAAAGATTCCTCCTGGGCGCACATTTCATTCTAGAGACTGATCAGAAAGCTCTTACAGCTATTCAGACTAAGAATTTGAAGAGTTCGAGATCCACTCGATATGCTATAGCTCTTCAACCTTTTCACTTCACGGTACGAGCTATCCGTGGTGCGGATAATGTGATGGCTGACATTTTGTCTAGATGCCCACATGACTCCAACTAATACTTCTGTCCTATATTTCCATATATTACAGAGTCATAACACACCTATATTTCTACAATAGATTAGCACATCTGTACTTACTTTATATGTACACACTATCGTGCTTTGTTGTCATCTTCTTCAGTTCGTTTTTTAAGATGATAGAGGAGGACTGAGTAGTTAATATAAGGGCCGTTAGTTTACTAAACAGCCACAATTATTAATAATGTATTGTACCTTATGAAGCATATTAGTTATTAATTAGCATTATATTGCTTGTACTTTCTCAGAATGTCATTGTTGAGCTGAGGACTTACCTTACTAGTATCAAGCATGACGAGTTCTAGATTGTGTACTTACCCTCGGAATACCAGAGCATATGTCCTGGATCGTCATGTAGTTTAACTTTACTATGTACTTATGTCATTACATGTCAAATAATGTACTATTTAAATTTTCCTATCAGATTTGTACATCCATTTTTAAAGACAATATTAGAGTATGCTGTTTAATGATGATTATGGTAACTTGCATACGTATATTGTGTTTACATGCTAACGTGATGTGTGTTGGTGACACCTCCCCGATGTGAATATTTTTTGAGTCATATTTATTTTTCTGTTGAGGTATATCCTCACCAGACACTCTATATTTAGCCTCATGTTAGGCAATTTAATTAATTATCAGCGCATAATTCGTGCGTTTTGAGCCGCTTATCGCATGCTCTTTGATATTTAAAAAAAAAATATGTTCCACATTTTTTTTTATCGGGAGGAGGTGGTGATATGTTGCGTGATAAATTCTCGCAACATCGTTTTATTACAATATCTATTTTATAACGCAAGGGCAACAACTGCTTGAAATTTATAGTCACTTTTCTCGGTAAGCATTTGTCTTCCCGCGTTGGTATTGAATGCAGTTAAGTTTTGAGCTGTGGTCTTTTTGCGCTGGACTGCGCATGACTTGTCTTGTTTTTTTGGTCGTTCGGTTTCCGCCCAGCACTAGTGGAGTGAGCGATTTGAATGGCGAAAGAGATGCCTCGTTGAAGAGGTGATCTCCGCTATTTTTTGTTCTGTCAGGGATGTGTAGTCCTCTTAATGGATATTTCGTTTATTCGAGATAATACCTCTAGTGTTTCCCACATGTCGGGAGGCGTGATATTTCTGTGTATTTCATGAAAGCAAGGTAAATTGACTTTCGATATTTCGATTCATAAAGTCGTCGTCACGAGATGTTTTTCCCGATTCAATGTCGCTGTTATTGTACTGCATCGGTTGATGCATGTGACATTTACTTGTACTTGGTTAAATGAACTAGGTTTGGAAAACCTTTTATTTTCGTATATTTTTCGACATTATTATACTTCGACAGGATTCTGGTTATCTCATATGGAGTTTTTCACCTGTTTTATAAAACATCATCTGTAAGTCTGTTTATGTGCCTTTTAACTTGCACGTCCTAATTAACTGCAGCTAGAGCTGTGGTCTTTTCGGATACTCTGGAGTGTTTGGCGAAAGAGATGCCTGTCTGGAGGATATTTTTGTACTGAGTGTTTGCATTCGGGAGCGGGTGCAAGGTAAATTGACTTTTCATTAAACTCAATATCGAAGGTGAGGCGATTTCGATATCATAGTCTTCGAAATTTTTTTATTCGTCGTCAAAATGTTTTCCCAGCGTCACATGTCGCTGTATTGTACAGCATCGTATTGATGCATGTCCCTAGGACCATTACTACTTTGTTAAATGAACTAGGTTGGGAAAAACCTTTATTGTGTCTAGAGGATAGTTTTTGAGGACATTAATTTATAACTTCGACAGACGTGTCCTGTCTTGCTGAAGTCAGTACTATACTTCTAAGGAGAGTGAAATGATCTCATATTTATCTCACCTGGCTGTTTAGAAAAGGATGGGTTTTTCCACCTGACGTTACATTTACAGCACTATGAATCATTTTATGCATTGGACTCATCATCTGCGTCTATTGCTGATTTTGTTGCTGTGATAATGACTGTTTGATGTGCCCATATATTCGCGTAACCATTTTGTCACTGTGGCGTCCACAATAAATAATGAAGAAAAACGTCAACGGCTGTTACAAGAATCATTGACTGTTCATACTCGCTGACGTCCTTTGACTGTTAGTTTTTGTATGAACATTGTTTTTATCTGCCACCTACCACAAAATGTCTGCGGGATACCATCCATTACGTTGACGAAATTTTTTTATAATTGTAAGTAAAACAGCAGGTATCCCACGTTAGTTACACAGCGGGGGGTGGCAATTTAAGACTGTCTCCTCTCTACCGTTTTCGAGACAGATCTCAAAAGTTTACCAGTAGTTCTCTCAGACACTGGGACTTCACCATTTTCTGCAGAAATTCTATTTCTGTAATTGTCAGTACTATACTGATCCTAGAGCCAATAAAAACCTCACGCCACAGTCGTCATACTTTCCTGATTTCCGTTATTCCTCTGTAGCCGTGGTTTCTATGTACTAGGATCTGTGATGGGTCGCTGCGGTTCCCTAGATAAGTCTGGATTTCACTCCACATCGAGGATGTGTTGTCCAGTTCGAGAAGGCCAATAAAACACAAAACTCTGAGGTTCGGGGGATTTCATTGGATCTGTCTCTCAGATCACCTTGTCAGATTCAGCTTAGGTGTGGTGATGGATAAAGGGCCCTCAGCAGCGGTTTGTGGATCATGTGTTGTCTCTGCGGTTCCCGGAAGTCTGCATGGATCATGTGTTGTCTCTCCCGAGGATCTTCTTGGTTTGTGAGAATTGCTGTATAAGCATCTCCGCCTCAGTGTTTTCATCAAGCCGATTGCCAGAAGACGTCAGTACTGGAGATTACGTTTGCTCTGTTATGATTTAAAAAAAAGAACTCGGTGGATTAAGGGGTTACGACTGTGGATTAAGGGCTTACGACTGTGGATTAAGGGGTTACGAGTGACTCTATGGATACTGGGGTCTTTTGATTATGTCAACTTGTACGAAGACCTCTGTACACTTAATGAGAATAATTTTTGTCAAAATCAATTTAGAAAAACCTAACTTAATAAACCTTCTTGCACCCTTTCTCGGGCTTCCGCATGAGGCAAAAGTCATATTTAAAAACAAAAAACAGCTCTTAATAGTTGGATTCCTTCAATTAATTTATTATTATTTGGGTTAAAGGGTTATGATTCTTATGTTTACTTGATGCTTTTTTTCTATCTATTTATTTGGGTTAGGATGTCTGTTATGAGCAGGTTTGATAAAATGTGTAGCCGTTCTCAAAAGTTTCTATTTTCGTATTAATACTCTTATAAGTTTTTAGTAGATAAACAAAAAGGTTCACACTTGGTCAGGCAACCCTCGAGGAAAATCATAATAAAACGAAACATATTCCTTACTGGCATCTTATTTTTTTTGGGAGAGTTTGTTGTTACGCACCCTCGAGGAACGAAACATATTACTGGATTTTTTGGTTTGTTGTTACGCGTATTTATTTTTAAAATTTATTTAACGCGCGTTTAAAACTGCAAACAACGATACTAATGTCAACGATCGTATATTTGTCTAATAAAGTTCAATAATTCTTTGATCGATTTGATTTACATTTGTTATTTAAGACCTTGCCCTAAAAAAAACTTGTCCACCAGTTTCAGTTCTGATCTGAATCGGGTAATAATTAAGGGGACTTTACTCGAGTACTTTAGCGCCATTTTCGAGGCCGTAGTTTTTCAGTTCATCTATTAGTTTAGTTTGCGATCTATTTTACGAAGACACATGATTTCATGCAACACGAAGCATACATTGCCTTTATCTAATTTTAGGATATACACTGGTGCTATGGAGAAAAATGGTGCTTTAGCTACATAACGCTAAACAAGATCGAACTTTCGATTATGGATTATAGACCAAGTTCTATCAGTAATTTTCTTATTTTTTTTCAGTGCATACATCTTCACCCATTTCGTTTAAGGCCACTAATATCAGGTTTTTCATAAGGCTAGAGATCTCATCGTGTAAAACAAACTGTTACGGAAACGACAACCGCAAGAACCCATGCATTCTTTAGTTCAAGCTTCCTTTAAGAGAACCAGCTTCATTGCTTCCTCTCATGTCCCATAAGGAGCGAAAAGGGAAGTGATGATAGCCTGTATGTTAACTTTCCTTACTGCTCATGCGCACACACTCAGTCCTATGATTACGTCTGGTGAACACATCACATGGATTGATTATTTATAACAGAATGTTTTTAGAGCAGTCAATGGATAGATATTGTTATTAATTAGCGGTAAAAACCTATCATGTTCAACTTATAATATATATATAATTAGGATATAGTGCAACAATAAATAAGATGCCCTTTATTGGCCCACTCACAAAATGCCCTGTATTTTATCCTGTCATAAAGTGAACACTATAGGATCTGTCATAAAATGTCCACTGTGTATTCAGTATTTATATTTATGCTTGAGATGGCCCAGTTAAAACATGCCCACCATATGGTTCAGACATATTAGATGTCTACTACTGATCTAGTCAGGTTAGGTCTCCATAACTGATTCAGTCCCTGGAAGGTCGCTTTGTTCTCGAAGATCACTAGGTTACACAGTACTAGTAGGTGACAGCGTTAGAAGACAATTGGGAATGAATAGTTGCGGAAAACAGAGAAAGATATTCAGGATTTGCCAAGACGTGCGACATCAAGATAGCTCACTATGGCACAGTTGAGATAAACTTTAAACAAAAAATGAATGTTTATTAATAATGTCAGTTGAGAGGTAAGTCGGAGTTACTAGTATACAAGGCTAGCTTCTGATTGGACGCAGACATTAAATGTATGATTCTGTGTACTTAAAAAGAGGTCAGTCTTCACATGAACGCCTTAGAGTGCAGCTTGTTGACTGATTTCTACAGAGTCTTGAGTGAGTGTTTTGTTGCAGAGTAAATTGATATTATGGTCACTACTTCTCCCCAACATCGAGGTGCGTATTGGATGTTTTCAAGTACCAAGAGTAAATTAACAAAAGACGATGATATTCATTGGTTGCATCACACGTAATCTGCAGCGAACTGATTTATTAATCTGTAATATATTAGTCATCGTTTGTATGACCTGTCTGATCAGACACAGACAGAACAGGACGACTGCACCCTCACGCATGTCGGACAACGCGACTAATATAAGATTGTTCATGGGGTTAGCAACCTCACGCATGTCGGACAACGCGACTAATATAAGATTGTTCATGGGGTTAGCAACCTCACGCATGTCGGACAACGCGACTAATATAAGATTGTTCATGGGGTTAGCAACCTCACGCATGTCGGACAACGCGACTAATATAAGATTGTTCATGGGGTTAGCAACCTTATCATGTCAAACAAATTGTAACAGAAACCACCACTGTATGATCATGCGCATGCGTGGTACAGGTTTCCAGCCAAGGGATCGACTGCAGCGATGGTCACATGATCTGTAGGGATCGCAGAGTAAAACGATGATCAACGTTAACTTAGAGGTAACATTATAGTAGTGACTGGTTGCCAGTTAGGTTTACCAATGTTACTACAGCAAGAGAGTTATTCAGTTTTAAAGTTACATTTTTTTCGAGAATATTAAGAAGAAATTATTCATGGACAAGCGAGCTTGCACCGATGGATGTTTGGTGGGAATTTTTATATAGCCTCCTCGGCTTTTTCTGGCTTTAAGCTAATAATGAAATTTATTAAGAGTGTTTACAAACAGTAACTTAATAAGATTTACACCTGAAGATTGAAATTGTTCTACCTGTAAATGCATGTGTGCTGCAGTAGTCCCTGGCCATGTAGGAGAGATGAGGAGGTCCGCGAGAAACTTATTATTATTATTATTTTTAGTGTCAGGACATTTTCGTCTATTTTTACCCTTTCCCAGATTATCTTACGACACTCACATTAACTTTTTCTTTTACATTTAATGGAACACACACTGAAGAAACCAGATGCTAGTCTACAAAGCAGCTCAGTTGTCCTTGGAGTTAGTGAAATAACGACAGATCAAAACGCACAGGAAACATGGAATTTGAGACCTACAATTAAATACGAGTGTGAACGGGACTTGGGATTTGTTAAAGGAAAGTGAGTGCAGAGAAATGGTTTGAGAAGGTTGAATAGAGTTGTTAAAAGACTATTCGTCCTTGTTAAAGGGAAGTGATAAGAGCAAAGGAGTGTTTTGGGGAAAGGGAGGAAACTCCGTGGATCCCTTTTTGGGAGATGAAGTGGGTGTTTTAGGATTAAGCATATCATTTGAGTGCTAAATTATGGTGGGATAAATTTGCATATAATGTTTTAGTAATAAGATCAAAGAAGGTTGTATTGGGTTGTGAGTGTACTCAGAAAAGGGGGATAATTTAAAATTACGTCCCTTGTAAGTTTTGGTGAGCGAGCAAGAAAAAAATACGCACGAGAAAAGTTTGGTAGGTGAACACATTTTAGGAGAGAACGAGGAAAATGTAAAATCGGGGGATTGATCAGTCTGATTTTTAACGCGCTCAGCGTAGGTTAGAAGTAGTTAGAAAATTAAGATTTGTGCAGTGGCGAGTGATGTTTTGATGGTTCATGTCTCTGGCGAACAAGCCACTGGAAGTGGTTGGTTGCTGTGGTTACAGACTTATCAAATTGTTTTGCCGAACCTACAAGATGCTCAGAGGCCATTTTTATAAATAGTGATAGATGAAGGCAAGAAAGACGATGTCACCATTTGCAAGATTTATGTTAACAAGTCGTCAAGATTTTACAACAGAACAGGTATGTTCAATAAGATGAAGAGAGGATAGACAGTAGCTAAGGTCAGAGCGGGGAACTATGACTATTGATATAAATAAACAGTCCTGGTAGTTAGACCAGTTTTCTATAGTAATATACCTCAAATTAGTTCCACCGAACCTTGCTTTATAGAGAGCTGGAGGTTAAAGTATGCATGAAAGTTTTTTTTTTTTTTTCGTAGCTGCAAATTTTCACATGTCATCTCGTTACAGGCAGACTGGACTTAGGAGAGAGCGTTGAACTAAATAGTACACATTGCGTCATACAATTTAAGGAGTGACACAGACTTCGATTAACAAATTATTTAATGTCTATTCACTTCAACAAGGATAACCATTCTAAGCAACAACGTTTCTTCAAAAAGTCGTCAGTGTAACAGTGTGGACACATGTAAGCTGTTGGTGATTTGCAATTCCATCTTGTTTCACTAACACACACACACACACACACACACACACATGTATTCTGCTTGCTGTCCTGACTCTTCAAATGAAAGACGTTCTGGTGGCTGCCTGAAAACGGAAACAAATTACTCACAATAACGGTTTTTTTTTTTTTTAAAGAATACAACAAGAGGAACACACATCAGGTAAAGGTAGTTTATATACCAGGTATGTCTGGAGGGACGTGAAGTGTTAGAGACTTTATTTTTAATTGAACTGAGATTTATGAGATGGCGTGATCGATCCCTTCTGTGACGAATCGATTAAGAAAGAGTGAAATAGCTAGAAAAGGGGTTAAAGAATGAAAGAAGTATGTATTAGGAATGCCTGTAGGCAAGTTCAGTGACACTTCTCTCTCTTCAGGGGTAAGTTCTCATGAAGATGTGACTCAAGAAGGAGTATCTCGCTGTCATGGGTCGGATGCGAACAACCAAGAGCGTTAAAGTCTACTAGTGAACTAGTGGTTTGTCGCTGGATTGATCTATGCCTAAATGGTTGCCACGGGTTTTGTTTGCCCTTGTGCATTTAAGTACAACTGCTGCAGTTTCTCTAGTGCAAGGTGCGTAGATGAGCTGCCTTTCATTACCACAGCATGAACTTCACTGCGTATTATCACTCTGCCTTATGACTGTCTCCAAGAATTTCACCACTTTCCCGTGCTACATGGCACATAGGTAATGAAGTCCATAACTTGCAATCATATTTTCATCGTCTTCCGTGTGGAAACAATAAAATGTTTACCGCGGGCACAATGTGCGCATTGAGTGTCCCGTCACACTCTTTTCTTGGCTTTCATTAATGTCGTTGGTGCACTGTCCCAGTCTTCACGTGGTGTGGAAAGATGGTCTCTGGATGCCAGAAGATATCAGATTCCGCAATCGCTTCATTTGCTTTTAGATTTGGATAAAGACGATTCCTAGGTAGACTGACTTTAGGCACATGCAAGGAGGTTGCAAGTTTATTCTTTCATCATGTCGTCACTCTGTCCAGTACACTTCCAAGCAGGACAAAGAGAGATAGGTGACCTTTGATATACCTGAGATAGGTGACCTTTGATATACCTGAGATGGGTGACCTTTGATATACCTAGGGCAAGGAAACATTCCTCGCTCTGAAACGTACACATTTTATTAAGTGGCCTCCGTGCACGTGCACGTCTACCTAAAAGAGTTTTCTCGAAGAACCGTGCTGTCTGAAACTCTTCTGGTCGTTCCGACTTGCTTACGTACCTTGCACAATTGAGCGGAGGTCTATCTGCTCATGTGTGCCAGTAGTGCTACTGGAGCCTAGGCCTTGGTTGAGTTTTCACCTGGGATCAGACAATGTCCTCTTGTTTCATGTCACTCTTCGTTGATTGTGTAGCAATTTAAAAGCGTAGTTTTAATACGCGCGAGATGAATAATAGAGGAGGAAGAAATCATTGGTGAAATGAGGAGAAACTCTGACAAAAACACCAGAAAATCCCAGAGTTAAAGAGTTTAAAATATCAGACCTGAAGGTCTTTTATATTTGAAGATGCGCACTAATATAACCGACTGGGTTGAACAGGCAAAACTTTATTTAACAAAAAAAAAGTGGAAGAGTGGATGAGAATATAAGCACATTGGAGGCACGGCCGCCACCGGACATCTGCCTCGCGGTGTTTGCCTTCTCTAACTCAAGAGCAGCGCCAGGTACCACTCTTTACAGCTGGGTAGTCTATAGCTTGATGCGACCTGACTTCTAACCCGGTCCCGTTGCCTTGACATTCAAGTTCTGAACCCTCCCCCCCCCCCCCCCCCCACCCCTTTCAGCTCCCCGTGGAACATAGGACAAATCGTCCTGTCACGTGGGACCGCTCGAAATGTTTCCATGTCGCCTTTGTCCCTTATTAGCTGACATTGTTTTGGCTCAAGCAAGAGTATAAATAACCTAAACCATAATATTATGTTATTATGAAAGATCAAATAAACAATAACAATTAAAATACAATGTAGTAAAACAGTGAAACAAATAACCATTTTTAAAGCGTGTTCAAAATGCCACTTAAGTTTTCCTCAGTTATAAGAGACCTGAAAAATATTTTTTAGAGGAAATTGAGTTTAAAATCTGTATATTACCTTTCAATTTTTTCGGTCTGAAAAACTAAACTTTTATTTTCAAAGTCATTATCTATCTTTATTTTGTTTAATTAATTTCTTTCGGTATGTTGTACTGGAGCACGGTTCGTCAAACAGGCGATCTCGTACTACCGGTAGATCCTAGTGAATGATATGGTAGATCTAAACCTGTGACTGTGTAAACCACTTGACTGGCAAAAAAAAAAAAAATTAACACTTTTTAAACTAGGGAAATTTCAGACTAATCTCTCCCGCCGGCATTTAAAATCACGTTGTCCCGGGAGTCGATATTTTCCCCTGCATTCCCAATGACATACTTTCTACCTGGCTAGTAACATATATTCGTGATCTACATCATATATGAACGCGATGTTTTCTTTGTAAGGTTCATTTTCTCCTACCCCCACCCTTCCATATACATATATATCTGGTAGGTCTTTAGAGGACTCTATATTACTAAAGTAGATCTCAAAAGCTCCTGGGTGGTCGACCCCTTCACTTGAGCATCCGGCTGGCAGAGTGGTCAGAGCGCTGGTCTCTCACGCTCCAGTCTACCTATCTGTAAATGTGTACCTGATTCTGCTCTTGAGTTAGGGAAGGAAAGGCAGCGAGGAAGAGAACTTATCAACCACCTCTTGAAGCTGTACCTAAAATATTGTAGTCTCTAACACGTCAAACCTCTACGTCAGCATGGGCTTTAGGGTAAGTTTGACCTTGTTTGACATTGTATTGACGCTTGTCTTTAGTGTATGCATGTGTGTGAGTGTTGTGTGAGTGTGAGCGAGTGTCTGTGAGTGTTGTAAGTGTGAGCGAGTGAGTCTGAGTGTATGCGAGTGTGTGTGAGTGTGCGCCTGAGTGACGTTTTTATGAGCTTCTTCGGCCAATCTTCAAGCTGTCCAGTAAATATTGTCCCAGTTCTAAATCCGGTTTAAAAACTTCGTCATAACCCGCTTGTCTATTTAGACCGTCCATGTAAATCGCGCGCGTGATACGAGCAACGAGTCTCGCCTGGGCTCACTCGATCGTCGTCAATCAAACAGACTTCCGCCTTCAGCCATGGGCTCAAAGTAAGCGCGTGCGGTCAGACTATAGAGTGATTGATTTTTCAAGATCATTTGCTACGCGTAAGAGTGAAATTCGAAACCCGGGATAATACGATAGCGGAGAAAGTTAACATTCGAACTGGTTTGTTTACATACAACCATTCGTGGCAGTGGTGAATTGTCAATTAACTGAAGTCCTCTGCCATCTTAAAGTCAATGGAAACTCAGGTCTACTAGTGTTAGTAAGTAGAAATGTGTTAATATTAGAGTATTTGCTTCTCTATACAAAGTTAGCATGTTTGAAACCTGGTAGCGTCGTGCTCCAGTCTACCCAGCTGTAAATTAGTACTTGACTTGCTCTTGAGCTGGGACCGAAGACGCAGCAAGAGAGATGAATGCAGTCAGCGACTCATAGCTTGACTGCTTGCGTCAGGGTCAGCGAACCAGAGCTGACCAAGACCCTACTCCACCTCCAAGTGGTGGTCCTGGAAACAGGCGGCATCACTGCAGTCTGGCTGAGAGAGTAGGGATCGAAGTGGGAAGGCAAACCCGGTCCCCAAAAATGCCGTGCTGAAGTCGGATGTGTCGGCCGAAAGGCGCAAATGTCGCAGCTTCGCTGTAAACGGACACAACGCAACCAACGTCCTTTTCAGGACGAACGAGGAAGAAGAAGAAGAAGAAGCTCATGAGCTAGGGAAGGCAAAGGCAGAGAGGAAGGGAACCAATCATCCAAGCACATAAAGCTGATACTTAGTGTACAAGGTGATTTCAAAGTCGCTTCTTGTTTTTAACATTGGTGATTTTGTCACCCCTATCCAACTAATTTATATGAAATTGTGGCGTCTGCTTGTCTCAAATGTGTGGCCAGTAGTGGGTCCAACAATGGCCAGACTTAGCAGTATAACGATGATGGTATTCAAAGGTATCAACCTTCGCTCAAGATTACTATCGACAGCGATATAAATAGAAGAATGGTCTTCTATTTAAAGGGACCTTAAGGATGTTAAAGAAAGGCAAGCATAACAAATGAGATCATTTAAGCTGTCATGAACTTATGTTCTCCATCCCTTCTATGAGAACATTTTGACTCGTCGTTTTTGAGCCCCCAGATGAATGTAATTCAAAAACTATTAATTGTATAGCTCTCTTATGTTTATGCATATAACACAATATGAGTCATACGGTTCAGACATACAATTCAGTCAATGGTGATTAATCCAACTATAGCTTTAAACTTACAAGTAAACAGGTTTATTAATCACGTAGAATTTAACACGTTAACACGAGTTAAAATCAATAACGTGGCTTACATTAATGAAGCGATGATATTTATTATCATCGAATGATTTATATTGTTGGGGAAAAACTTGTGAAATGTTCATATATTTTGCTTGTATGCTACTTAGCTTCCAGTGTGAAGTCGGTTTATTCGCACATGTTCTGTGGACTGTTTCTCTTCAATAGGTCAAGTCTGATGGCTGCAACACGTCTCATGCAACAGGTATGAGGTAATTACATACGTTTTCAAGCATCTTCAAGACCCGTCTGATGTTGGTGTCTAGCGTCGACTGCTGGTAACTTGAACGAAAACTTGTACCACAAACTAAGAGGAAAACAAATGCCTCTTTTGAGTATTGGGTCTCTGATATGAGCATCAGGCGCCCTTCGCTTCCATCCTTCACTTTCCCAAGTCAGTCGGATAAAAGTGCTTTTCGAAAGCGGAAGACAACAATTTATATATATANATATATATATATATATATATATATATATATATATATATATATATATATATATATATATATATATATATATATATATATATATATATATATATATATGTAATAGCCCCTTCAGTCATAACTAACTATGGGAATGCGCCACTTAGGTGACAGCCCTCAGCTACTTATTTTCCTGTTGTTCCTTTCGACGTTTGTTGGTCTTCTGCTTGTTGTGTGAGCTTCTTTTGCCCAATCTGAAGTGGCGCCGCAGATAGCATCGCCACGTGATGCGATTGGCAGCTTCATCCTCCCAAGTTTCTGGATTTATGTCCAGTGCCTTCATGTCTCTTACACACATCTTACAAGCACTTTAGTATATATATAATGTGTGTGTGACAGAGTTATGTAAATATAGATTACATGCACCCACACGTTTTGCTCCCACCTTGCTTCCTTATTAGTTATGCACGTTTTGTTAATGCAGAACCTTCGTACTTCTTATCTGTCAAACTCATAATTGTAGCCACGCCTATTTTTTCTTTTCTCTATCTCTTATAGACACTAGGAATGTTTGCAAACAGACTATGATGCACATAGGGAGAAAAGGGGGAGATAAGCTATTGAAGAAAATCAAGGGCGATTATTCAAAAGTCGTACTTTTTTTTAGTTTTATTGGTCAGGGGGAGATAATCACAGTTACCTCCCCCCTCATCCCTTTGTTCGGAATGTAATTAAGCTGCAGACGAGACGAGATCAAAGAGGCGATTTGCTCGTGGGTCCACGTCTAGCGGTCGGCGAAAGTGGCACATTGAGCTTTCATTCAGCATTTGACCACAGATTTCTCCAAAGGTGTGATTTCTCGCATTCGTTAGCGATTTTCTACCAAATTTAATATATATAATCCAGCTTTTAAACTCAGTTTATCTAGTACCCACAGAATTTTTCAGAACCATCTAGCTTCGAATTCTAGATCCATTATACCAGTGGAATTACTTAGTTTTTCGATTTGGAGATTGGTTCTTATTTTCTGTTTGCGTACGGATCACAAACCCAAAACCTACCAGCGGCCTGCACCTTAATCTGAGAAAGTGTCTAAGTCTAGTCCAACAAATACAAGAAAAGACATTCTTATTGTAATTATCGGGTCTTCGAGGTTGACCTGGTTGGCCTCTTGTCTCACCTAGAGAGAGAGAGAGCACGTACCAATATATGACACTATAAGAATAACATTTAACTGGACATTTAGCTACCCAGATTTCGTTTGCATTTTCATGTGCATTCAGATCGCTGTGGCGAAGCATATCAAATTTAACATTTCCCTAATACCTACCACTTGCGTTGTTGCGAGGATTTACCCAGAAAAGATTTATCTACCTGACATTCTATTTAACTATCGAATATTTCAAGCTACTGTACACTGTGACATTTTGATCTCGAAGTTGTGTTTCATACCTGGACTAATTGCTGTGACATGAACGTTCCCTACTCTCTCAGCCAGACTGCAGTGATGCAGCATGTCTCCAGGACCACCCATTGGAGTTGGAGTAGGGTCTTGATCAGCTCTGGTTCGCTGACCCTGACTCAAGCAGTCAAGCTATGGGTCGCTGACTGCATTCTCTGTTGCTGCGTCTTTGGGTCCCGACATATGTTCAAGCTGTTGTCAACACTTATTTGGTAAGCGAGCATGAAATGTGATCACATGTTTGTCAGAGCGATAGAAAGCAGGGATGAATAATTCTTATAGTGTATACTCAATGTACTCACTTTGTTTTTTTTTTTTCTTCTTAGGTTTGCTTATACTGTTCATTTCAGAATAGATTAACGTAGAAACTCTGTTCTTTACAGTATAGTCAAATCCTGTACCATAGTGCTAATATTTTGACCTTTTGGGGGTTAATTAACTTCTTCTTGTGGGATTGCACTTATGTGTCCATTTCTTTTATAATTCTTAACCTATGATTTTCTATATTTGATATTTGATACTAAATGTTGTGAATTTTTTCTTTATGATAAATAAACTTAACATAAAACTTAATTACATGTGTTGGTCAGCTCAGCCCAATATCCCTACTCCATTAATATAGTTTTCACGTTTGTGCGTGTAATTATCGTCACTTATCTGTGTGTGTGTGCATGTGAGTGGTTGAAATATATATATATATATATATATATATATATATATATATATATATATATATATATATATAAAGGAAACTGTCCGATCAACAAATTTCATTCGTAGAGATAGGCTAGACTAGAGTATCTACGAAATCCAGGGACAGACTCTACCTTTCACCATTTCACTCGTGAAAATCTATTTCTATACCTTATCTCTCACTGAGTTACCACTCTATTCAGTTCTATTCAGACGGGGCCAGAATCTATCATAATCACCTATCCAAAATCTACAACAATATATATACTAAAGTGCTTGTATAATGACTATGTACACCATGATATTATCATTCCCTCCCTGCTCTCTATGGAGAGCAAATTATACTTCCTACAAAAACAAAATTTGAAATGATAAAATACATATTACAACTTACCCCGAGTTTTTCGGGCGAATTAAACGCAGACTTGTTGTTTTACGATTTGGTCTTTTCAGGTGAGTTAGGTATCTAACGTTTAACACTCTAACTAGGATCCTCGAACTTAAGGTACAAAATTATTTCTCTGGGTTTACTTTCTTCTAATCATAGAATTCAAGTGCAGTCTTCTGGCGTCTCCTACATTTGGGTTCTAATATTATGTATTCCTGGCTGGCTATGATTTCTCCTTGACGAAATTTGAAGTCAGTGCAATAGGCTTACAAGGCGCTAGGTTATAACGAATATTTTCACTCACACACCCATTCTGCTTCGTGGACGAGAAGTCCAATCAAGAGCAGCCTATCATAGCATCTCAAATGCCAAACCAATGATAAACAGCTGTCTGATTTTGGTAGGGATCTATCCTCCCCTACCCACGTCTCTCATGTAGACCACTCTACATGACACATAAAATTATGTTTTCAAACTCCATTACTTTATAAGGTCTTGCTACTCCTGTGGGTATTTATCATGTTTACAACTCACTATTTCATAGATCTGTTACTGGTAATCTTCTCCAAGATGCCACTTTCTTGTAATTATTGATCACAACGAAGTCTGGGAGGAAGCGATTACGTATCTGTCTATGTTATGAAAAATCACATTTGTTATCTCCACGTGAAATCCGGTCTGTTCAACGTCTGATTTCTTAATAGACAGAATACTTTGTTGTCTCTTGTAACGTCAGTTTATTGGTCATTTTAAATATATTTTTTCTTTTATTCTGATCGTAGAAATATTTAAATGTAAAATAAAAATAAAAGCAATTTGTTAAATGAAAGGTTACTGCTCCTAGCAATGACATATCTTTCATGTCTGTGAGGATATAAACATTCAAACTAGAAAGTGACTTTTCAATCATCCATTAGTGAAGTCTATAACACTTCACTCCCATACGGCAATATATGCTATGGGACTACCTTTACATTGTTTGTGTCTGTACGGACAACCAGGAGCATCACGTGGTAATCAGACGAGAGCTGGTGTGAAATATGGCGAAGTTAAGACGGATGAAGATGGATTTAACAGGTTCTCGTCTGCTTGACTCGAGGACATAAAGTTAGTTGCCATCTTTTGGATTTCGTGCACTGAAAAAACACGCAGTCGTATACAGGTAAATTGAAACGTCATTTTCTGTTTTTGAAATGTCCTTGTATCTATTGGATATATATAAAGCTAATGTGACAAAACAGAGAGCAGTAACTACCATTTTAACATACGTTATTTACATCTGTTTTTTTTTTAAATTACAGTACGTAACATAATTTTAAAAAATATATATAAAATGTCCGTTAAGCTGGTGTTACAAGAGACAATTACAGTCCCCTATGACATCCTGTGTCGAACAGGCCGGATCTCATGCTGAGGCGTAATGCTAATGTGACATAGCATCTTATGAAATAAATGGTAGTTGATAAAACCCCACACCTAAGGGTCTTTTAATGTTTGGACATGCGCCCTAATATAACCGACGAGGTTGAACGGGAAGCGCCTCGCGAAAACGAGGCAAAACTTTATTTTTAAAAAAAAAAGTAGGTGATTTTTGTCGTTGTTGACGTTTGTTTTATATAAATTAGTTTGATAGGATTTAAAAAATAACAATTTAAAAATAGGAAGTGATTTTTTTAATCATCATTTTTTTTAAAGTGTTGATGATAATGATATGAAACTATAGAGAATTTTACAGTAGGAGGTAATCTGCTCGTCAGAAGGACCCCCGTCAGAGAAGCGTTTTGACCCTTTTTTAAATCGCATTTACACTCTAAGGTCATGGGCTAGCCTGAGTTATGGCCGCCTAGAGCTTTCCTCTTGTCTATTTTTTTCTGCCCTGACAATTGAACGCATTTGACCTTGGTCGCAATTTTAGACTTCAAATCTGGCTTTATCGAATTTGATATTTGTCACGTTGCAAATCTTTAATACTCAAAAAAATATGTAAGTGTCGACTTTCTCCTTCTTCGTTCGCCTCCAGATTTTTACATTAATGACTCTAATAAAGGCAGCTCAAGGTTCCTGACATCTCCAAACAGTTTTTCGTGGAGAGAAGTGGATTGTTGCCATATGCCACCCTGCTCACTGCTGTAAGTTGGGCAGGACTGGAGCAGATAACACTAGTCAACAAATTTTCAAAAGTTTTTTGTACCAGAAATTAAATGTACCATTTCTTATTGATTTTGACATGCTGATTTCAAATATCATAATGAAATTCACCAATTGGCTCTGGTTTTTTTTTAAATGATGGATTTACATTACAGTAATACAAATAATGTATGCTTGTTTACTTCTCTGGGCTGAACAGCTAGTCTTTCTACTTTAGCATTATAAAAATTGTGGTTACATACTCAATTAATTGATATTTTAACATAAAATGATAGAAAAAATAAAAACATTATTTAAAGTTCACATATCATGCTTTAAAAAGGCACATTTGAACCCATTCCGTCATTATTCAGTCGCTGTTCGAGCTCTCTTTGCTTGCTTCTTGTAGTCAATCGATGAGGTGTCTCTTGTCACAGTCCAACAGTAATCAACAAGCATTGAATTGCTCCAATTGCCTTGATACCTTGTCTCCATAGCAGCAATGTCCTGGTGAAATCGTTCACCATGCTCATCACTGACCGCTCCACAGTTTGACGTAAAGAAATCCAGATGAGAATCCAGAAAATGAATTTTCAAAGACATGTTGCAGCCAAGACTCTTATACTTCAGAAGGAGATTTTCTACAATTTCATTGTAATTATCAGATCTGTTGTTTCCAAGAACATTTGTCCACCACTGACTTAAATGCTAGCCATGCTGCTTTTTCCTTGCCATGCAACACGCAAAGAAACTCGTCATCATGAAGAAGTTTTCGAATTTGCGGACCAACAAATACTCCCTCTCTTATTTTAGCTTCACTCAGTCTTGGAAATTTTCTGATGAGGATATTTGAAAGCCTCATCTGTTTTCTCCATTGCCTTGACAAAGTTTTTCATGAGACCCAGCTTAATGTGCAAGGGTGGCAACAAAATCTTGCTGGTGTCGACAACTGCTGGGTTCTCAACGTTCTTACTGCCAGGCTGCAATGACTGCCTGATTGGCCAATGTCTTCTGATGTAATGGTCACTTCGTGCACGGCTATCCCACTCACAGAGAAAGCAACAGTACTTGGTGTATCCACCCTGTAGTCCAAGCAAAAGAGCGACCACTTTTAAGTCACCGCAAAGTGACCAATGATGATGATCGTAGTTTATACACTTCAAAAGCTGCTTAATGTTTTCATAAGTTTCTTTCATATGAACTGCGTGACCAACTGGAATTGACGGTAACACATTACCATTATTCAACAAAACAGCTTTAAGACTTGTCTTGGATGAATCAATGAAAAGCCTCCACTCTTCCGGTATGTAATTGATGTTGAGGGCTGCCATTAAACCAGAAATGTTGTGGCACGCAGAAAGGTCACCCTCTTTGAAAAAGAATGTAATAAGCGGCTTCTGGCGGTTCCTATACACAGAAATTGTAACATCTTCTGCCAGGAGATTCCACTGTTGCAATCTGGAACCCAAAAGCTCCGCCTTGTTCTTCGGTAAATTCAGATCTCTTACAAGATCATTCAGTTCACCTTGGGTTATTAAGTGTGGTTTAGTGGATGTAGTTTGCTCAAAAATCTGTGTCACTTGAGGTTGATGGTTCAGGACCACCAATGTCCTCTTCATCAGTGGAAGCAGCTGAAAAGGATTCTGGCACTTTGGGAACTGGTAGATCATCGCCATGTGGTACCGGAAGTATTGCAGAGGGGATGTTTGGATATTCCAGAGTCCATTTTTTCTTCTTTGATATGCCTTTCCCAATTGGAGGGACCATGCAAAAGTAACAGTTGTTGAGATGATCAGTGGGCTCTCTCCAAATCATTGGGACTGCAAAAGGCATAGCTTGCCTTTTGCTAGTTAACCACAGTTTAAGATGTGCTGCACATGTATTGCAGCATATGTGTGGCGCCCAGCTCTTATCTTGATCTCCTATTCTGCAGCCAAAATACAAACTGTACGCCTTCTGGCATTTCTAACTACGATACTTTTGATAAGGACAAATGCACTAACTAATGGCAACATTTTATCAGAGATAAGGTATTTATACACAAAGGGGATGTAATCATAGGTAGGATTGCATCATCAACTTCTAGTAACATTTTTATTGGTCATTAGAAAAAATTATGCAATCGCCCACAACAGTTGCGTCATATATATATAAATTTACCGTAATTAAATAAACTAGTAGCATATATCTTGAAAACTAGAGCCAATCAACATTTTTTAATGTCATTTTCGTTTTCAGCACACCAAAATTAGTTAAGATCAGCTATTTTCATTTCTGGTACATTTTGGTTGTTGACTAGTGTAATCGGTTGTCATGAGGCTGGTGCCATAGGAGCAGAGATCTGTTGGACCAATCCTGTACTTATGATATAGATGGTATCTCAACCTGTTGTGTCCAGTTCGTAAGCAGAACATGTATGTTTCATTATTAGAGAGGTGAAACTTTGCAAACAGCTCCCTTTCTTTCGGCGTTTTAATGTTTGAACTTTTGGTTGGCACTTACCCAGTTATTATTATGTAATAACTAAAACAATGTTTAATAAAGTGGGCATAACTCCATCTAAACAACGGTTTTAAAGTAGAGGAAATAATGAACTGTTAACATAGATTGTGCTTAGTATTTGAAGGGCAGGTACAGAATGTGAATGGTGATGTGCCGGTTTAATCAATATATTTCTTCATGCAACTAAGTCAGGAAAGCTTCTGTTTTTAAACACAGCTTTAATTACGACCAACTGTCTAGTGAGCTGTGCATTAGGTGATGAAGTCAAGTAATAATTGATAATACAATTTATATGTATTGAGAGTTATCACAGTATATTTTATTACAAGATGGATGTATCAAGCTACAACCAACGACCTATCCCAACAGTTATGACTTACAATCGTAGAGGAAGCAAGGGAAAAATCTGTAGAGGCCCCTTTTATTGTTCCTACCAAGTTCACTAAAATAACAATAAAAATTAACATTGTACTGCATAGATTAAAACTGGATGTTTGTTACGAGATGCTTATGGTACATAAATTACATTGTCTTTTATTGAGGGTTTTGTCACCAAGAGCTGACGCTCAGTGACAGTGGATCAAAGTCACCCAGAGTCTGTGCACTGCCAGGCATTTCTGTTGAACGAATGATATGTTGTTAAGGAGTGACCGATGCGTGACGATGGGGTGCTTATCGATGAATGGCCAAATTGTCAAGATGTGTTTTGTATGAACATCTTACTATTATATGTCGACATGAAAGGATGGATGCTCCAATAAGCATGTACGTTAATCGCTATTGGCCTTGAATGACCTACCATGAAGAGAGACTTCTATTCGTATGCCAGGATATCTTCATCATGCCAATACATATTTGAAGATAATGAGGAATGCTGTCCTCGGGAAATATATGATATTTATGGCTCTAGCATTGAGTGTAAAGATGTGAATAACTCATTGCAGATTGGATATGAATATTCAAGAATTTGTTCATAAATCACAGTCAAGATTTTTCCAATTATTTCATATGACGTAATACCAGTGATGTGAACGATGATGTAATAGGAAATATTGGATCGTCTTTCGTGCAGTCATTACTTTATGCAGTGAGAATGTTGTGAGGACGTTCCGAGCTCAGTTAACTGCTGGATCAAGTTGTAACCAACTGTAGCACATGACAACAATCTATTTCCTGTCACGAAAAACTATTTGGAGATGTCAAGAACTGTGAGCTGGCTACTGCCTTTATTGGAGTCATTAATGTGGATATATGAGGGCGAACCAAGAAGAAGAAGTTTATTAGATCAACACTAACTCTCAACAATGGTCATTTATCATTAATCAGTAAATCGTCATATCATTTGTTAATGTTATGAGAAATTTGTGATAACAGCCCACCCACTTTTGTCTTATGGAATATTTTTAGTGCATATGGTAACAACAACAAACGTGGTCTCTAAAATTTTACTTTTCATACTGAACGTATTATTTAAGAGTGAATCACAGGTAAATAGACATCTTCCAAAACAGGTCTGTAACCTTACGTTTATAACCCGAGACCAAATACGTTTAAAGCTGCCTGCGCGTAATATGGCACATTTTGTGTTCTGTTTTTAACGGCGTCCTTAAGTCCCTAAGCTGCCCTCTAGATACGTCATGATATTGTTATAAATTCTCACCAGACCGGCAACGCGTAAAATAATGCAACAAAAAATGCTCAGTGCCGGTTTATATTTGTCCACCACCAGGCTGAGAAAGGGAGGAACATTTGCATTATAGAAATCATTAATGGAGACGGCGTCTATAAAAAAACACACAAAAAAGAAAATCAGATCAATACGTGTTCTTTGTCGGCTTTACAAAGGCATTCTACAAAATATAAGAAAATTAAAGGAATTCAAGAAGAAGAAAAAAAGGCAAAATATGTGACAATTATTAAGAGCATTTCTTGGGTACAAAAATCTGGTATAAGCATTAATATAACACATCAAGGCATTTCTAGAGAATCAGACGAAAATATCAGGCAATGATGTTTACTGTAATCTTTATTGGTTCCCCCTGTACAGGGAACATATATAATGAAATCCATAGAGATAATACCAAAAGACGTTACATTAAAAATAAATAAATACGAACAACGAACAAGAGACGGAGATTCACAAATTACCGCAAGGGTTGTCATTACAAGAGGTCAAATATCATCACAGCTATATCCCTGGTCACACACCAGATGTAGGATGGTAATAAACCTCAGCATTTGGAAGTCCCCGCCTTCAGTTGACAAGATTCGAGGTGTCATGAGTTGTTACAGGTGGGGGTGTATCTTCTTACAGTGTTAGTTGAACATAGAATGAAGATCATAAAAAGTACATGCATCGTACTAATAACACGAATGTAGACGGGTATGATTATATAGGATATCAATGGTTGAAGAACTTAAGTCGTCAGGTGGAGGGTCCACAATATATCCTTACGTTTAATTCGCATCAGAGATAACAACTTCATAGATATGGCATGGCATGGCATATTGTACATACATTATCGTCGAATCCTTCAACAGTCTCGTCTCAACCATTCATTTCTGGCCGCTATACTAGAGGTGAATTCCACCCAAGTAATGTGGGCCAGACAACGTGGATGTAAAAATATACTGGAATACTTCTTCAGTAATATCTTGAACTTCTCGCTAAGTTCTGAATCATCTTAGTTAATATAGTGGCGGCCTTCGAAGAATATAATATGCCACTTAGAGCTCTTCCACCGCAATACTACTTTACTAGGAGCTTGAATAAAATACGTCTTACCATGAATGTGTGTGGTGTTTCACATACTGTCACATGTTACGTCATTCAGAGATGATACTCTGAAGATCTGCTTGAAGCCTTTCTTTTCAAATACTTCTTCTTCTTCTTCTTTGATCCTTAGCCGCCGACTGTCAAAGCAGTTAGTGATCATCACGCCTGGTGGCGTCTTTTAGGGCAGCAACAAACTGCTTCCACTTTGTTCAGTCGGCGGCCATCCTTCGTACAGTGTCCCAACTCTGGTTCATTCTTTGCTAATGCGGACTCCACAGTTCTCCGCCAAGTTGTTTTTGGTCGGCCTCTCTTTCGCTTTCCATCGGGGGTCCATAGCATAGCTGTTCTTGTGATGGCTGTAAAGTCTTGTTCTTTCCACTCTGTAAAGTTGCTTTCACACACACACTGTAAAGTATCAGTCTGTCTGCTCTGTAAGGAAGAGTGGTGTGTTGTTGAGATCAGGCATGCTCCAGTCTACCCAGCTGTAAATGGGTAACCCACCCTAGTCCTGAGTTAGGGAAGGCAAAGGCTCCAGGGGAAGCAGGCCCTAAACTTGGTCACTTCAGCCGACGCAGGATGGTGTATGTATGAAGTAAAAGTGTAGAGTGTGATTACCGCGAATGGTGTACTGTTCGTGTGCTGACCAATATAACCACTCACACTTGTGTCTACAAGGCACCAATGCAGACTGCTGGAATCTTGGTTTACTCAATTTATTCAGACGTACACACTGGGACATACGAGTACATCATGGTATGTTGACATATCAATTTGTAGGTATACATAGCAGATCTGAAGTCATGACACCTTCAGAAATAATGGGCAGTACATCAAAAGTTCAATGTCATGATACATTATGGCCACATCCCCCTATCTGACTAAACGCGTCAGTGAAGGGCGGATCGATAAATAACCAAAGTTACTTGACGTCCATAGTTTGTAGTATATATTATGAAACCACGAAAGGGGGTTTCTAGCAAGATTGAGATCTCCCTGTCACTGTCCGATAATAAGATAAATAATCTGTTCTCTTGGCAGTGATCAAAACATATGATGACCGAAATCCAACATGGCTACCTCCCTGAGTTGTCGTTCACTCATTCATAGGAAGGAGAATATAAGCCAGAGTTAATTTATAATGGGTATATAAAGGATTTCATAAATGTTTCCATACAGCTCTACGGTGATCAGGTTAATTCATGTAGCCATAACCGCTGCAGGAAAATCTGTCATCTTCGTCGATACCAAACACGACACTAGCATAACGAAGCACCAAAAGTCAAGCTAGGCCTAACCGACGAGAGATCATCAAAAATAGGAGCTGGGTTTACCTGGAGTCCGAATCATCTATATACTGACATAAGGAGAGTCTCTAACACAAACTATCGTAGAGACACCATCTCCTTCAGAAGAAAAACCACTTCGTGAGACATTTTTTTTCTGACGAAAGGACCAGCTCTAGAAAAACGTACCCCGCCATTTGTAAGCAGTACATCGGAACTCATCACGACTTGTCAAGACAACTCATACTTCCGCTAGACCGGAATACAAGAATCTAGTCCCTCCTACCAATCCAAAATATACAATATAGGACTGATTCTACTTGTACTAATAATATGTAATACATATGAATTCAGGCCATAAACACAATAAGCAAATTAATATATTTTCTGGCCCTAAAAAATAAGTACAAACGCAAGCGCAATATCCTTGCGCTGGATCAATATCCAGAACGATTACTCCTATAATCAAAAGTGTGAATCAAACATGGATTATCTCGCTTTTACCATAGACAGCATTTTCATACACAAATGAATGAATGTCTATATTTTTCCCATATTAAATAGCCATATCGATTTTTGTAATATGTGCGTCAAAATGAGAAAGTACTTCTCTAAGTATAAATATTTCCAGAGAGGTGTCACCAACGCATACTACAATATTAGCAATGACACAATTTCCACATTAGTTTATACATAAATTCCATCTAAGATATCTTAACATCATGATCATCAAAGACGAAAAACATTGAAAGATCAGCGGTGAATACATATCAATGAACCGCTAAGTAGTGTTACAATCAATATATGATATATTACATATGTGTACACATTTCAACATAGAAACAACTGTATCAAAGTTGTATAACAGTTATGAATCATGTGGGCATCTAGACAAAATATCTGCCATCACATTTTCTGACCCACGGATAGCTCGCACCGAAAAATGAAATGGCTGTAGAGCAATCGCGTATCGCGTTGATCTCGCGCTCTTCAGATTTTTACTCTGAATAGCCGTAAGAGCTTTCTGGTCAGTTTCCACAATGAAATGCGCGCCCAGAAGAAATCTTTGCAGTTTAAGGATTGACCAAACCATAGCCAATAATTCACGGTCTAGGACCGAGTAATTCTTCTCTGCGGCATTTAATTTCCGAGAAATATACATCACAGGATGCAGAGTTCCAGAGTACTCTTGCATTAGTGCAGCTCCAATCCCGGTGGATGAAGCGTCACTACGAAGAATAAATGTCTTATCCTTAGAAGGTAATACTAGGATAGGTGAAGTAGAAAACATAGTTTTAACCTTATCCAAAGAGGATTGACATTCTTGAGTCCAATGGACTACATTAGGAGACCCTTTCTTTAGCAAGGAAGAAAGAGGTGACATAATGGAGGACAGATTCGGGATGAATCGTCCATAAAATTGTATTAGACCTAAGAGACTTCGTACTTGCTTTTTAGTCTTAGGAATAGAAATGTTAAGTATCTTACTTGTATTATGGTCTTCTGTTTTTAGGAACCCATGACCAACACGGTGTCCTAAAAAAGATATTTCGCTAAAACCAATACATGCTTTCGATGGTTTCGCTGTCAGGTTATGCTCGCGTAAGATAGACAATAGTTCATTTATACCATTATAGTGATCGTTCCAAGTATCACTGAAAAGACAGATGTCATCAAGATACGCAATGACATCTGAGCGATGAGATAGGATTCGACGCATCATGCGTACAAATGTTGCAGGGGCGTTCATAAGACCGAAAGGCATGAAATTCCATTGGAATAGACCCCTAGGCGTCGAAAAAGCAGTAAACGGTTTGGCGTGTTCGGATAGTGGAACTTGCCAATATCCCTTAGACAAATCGAGTTTAGTAAAGAAGTGAGAATTCGATAGTCTCGTAAGTAGCTCTTCTAGTAAAGGCATAGGTTCAGCATCGAATTTAGTCACTTGATTCAATTTGCGATAATCCACGCAAAGACGTATGTTATTGTCTTTTTTCCGTACTATAACCATCGGCGAAGAATATGCTGATGTGGATGGTTCAATAATTTTTAACTCTATCATCTCATCTAACTCTTTCTCTACCTGTGCTTGAAAATGTATCGGGATAGGATACGGTCTGACTCTTATAGGACTATGGTCAGTAAGAATAATGTCATGTTGAATGACATCCGTTTGACCAGGAATGTCAGTAAGGACATCCTGAAATTGTTCTAACATAGTAGAAACTTGTTTCTGCTCTCCTGGAGATAATTCTGGAGAAATTGCAACATCTTTCCATGATTCATTAGAGTGAAGAGGAATCATTGGAAAAGGTAAATTTACATCCGAGAAACTCGTTTCCTCATCCTGTATTACTGACAGAGATGAGTACTGTCCATGTTGGACTGGAAAATCGTCCGTTGCCTGGAAAACAGGTTGTAAATAATCAGGACGTTCATGGAATTCCGTGAGCATGTTGATGTGGAAGGTTTTACGCTTCCCGTCAATATCGACGATATAGTCAACATCGGAAACTTTTGATATTATATCGTACGGACCTTTCCAAGAAATGAGAAGTCTATTTTCCCTACAAGGTAGCAAGACAAATGCTTTGTCACCTGGACAAAGTTGACGCAAACATCTCTTTTTATTGGCAAATTCCCTTGCCTTCTGTTTCGCAAATTCAGAAGAAGCAGTTGCCAATTTGCATGCTTCAATAATCTTGTGTCTAAGTGCGATGACATATTCATAAGAGGATTTTGTGTCATCGACAATATTATCAGCAGTTATAAGATCATGCAGTAAGGACATAGGACCTCGCGGTTTCGCGCCAAAGACAAGTTCAAAGGGAGAAAATCCTGTATGTTCGTTGGCGACCTCTCTATATGCAAAGAGAGCCGCGGGTAAAACCCTATCCCAATCCTGAGGATGATCTTCTGTTATCTTACCTAGTAGGTTTTTCAGAGTTCTATTCAAACGTTCCACCATCCCATTGGACATAGGATGATAAATACTACTCAGCGATCTCTCTATCTTCAGAGTCGACATTACTTGAGACATGGTATCCGATATGAGTTGGGTACCATGGTCGGATAATATTTCTGCTGGAAACCCCAGACGAGAAAATATTAACCAAAGAGCATCTGCGACATCAGCAGTAGTTATGCTCTTTAGAGGAACAGCCTCCGGCCAACGTGTGCACATATCAACACACGTCAAAATAAATTGGTGTCCTCTAGCAGACTTTATCTTAAATGGACCAATGATGTCTATCGCCATTTTTTGAAATGGCCGAATGGGAATGTCTGCAGCCTGAATAGGTGCATCATGGCGTGGACCTCTAGATTTAATCTCTTGACATACTTTACAAGATCGACAATAGATTCGTATGTCCTTATTCACAGCAGGCCAAAAGAAAGATTGAAGAACTCTAGCTTTAGTACGGGAAAAACCCATATGTCCAGCACACTGCGAATCATGAGCGTGCTGTAAGATTTTAACTCTCATATTTTTAGGCACAAGGATTTGAGAATGAATGGACTTAGCGGAGTCTTGTACCATACGTACAAGTACGCCATTCTTCATCGTAATCCAAGATTTACGATTTGTATCCTTATTCGGATCACCTTTTGTTGCCAGAGTAAAGAATTTCTTTAGAGTAGGATCATCTTCCTGCTGTTTGATAAAGGAATCGTGGGAAATCTCCAAGGGATCATCTTGGATCTGCGCATCATTATCTTCAGAATGTGAAGATTGTGGCATATTAAGAGCTTGAGCCCTAGTGATTACTGCATTAGCCGATTGCATATTAACATTTTCCCAATTAGAAATTTGCTGTGGAGTGCATTCTTTCACTCCATGAATGCGACCGATGATAAGATCAGCGATCGGATTCGGCAAGAGACATGCTTGCACCTCTCCTGTAAAGAAAGGCGTAGCAATATTGATAATGGCAGTGGAGTACTTCTCCAATGTGCCACCAAATGTTACACATTTGACTATATTGCCTGTAGCTCGAGAAGGATTTACGAGTGATTGCCTCACTCCAATGGTAGTGCACCCCGAGTCGAAAAGAATTGATACCGGAGTACCATCTATTAGGCCCCTATTAAAGACAAGAGCACCCCTTCCATTATGCGCAATTGACGCATGAAGAGCGGGAAGTGGGTGACCGCAGCTTAAAGTAGACACTGTGGTTGGATCGAATAATGTTTTGCATTGCGAACACTCAGATGCTCTAGCAAAATCGAAAGCGGAATTTGCTACACTATTGGAGTCTTTTTTATCATTATTCTGATTATCGGTGTCGTGGAACTCCTGTTGTGCAGAGTTAGCCTGGTAATAAGATTTACCATGTCTTTTGTGTTGTGATCTACCTCGGTTATAATTGTCTCTATAATTATTATTGCCTCTGTTATAACCCCTATTTGGGTTTGAATCATAATATTCATGATCATAATCATCATGCTCATTATATTGAGTATCCCTGTAATATTGTTTCTTTTGTCTCCATGAAGCACTTGGGTAGTTCCTATAGCTACTCCCTTTCCGAGAATTTCTAACATTATGGGAACCCCTCGCGTGTCGAGGACTATCAGACCGATTCCAGTTCTTCAAAGAAGAACTCTGATTTGAGCGGTTATCTTGGTTTTGATACTTATCCCAATTAACCTTTTTATCAAATTTATTTTTTAGCTCCTTGGAATTTGTGTGAGTAATTCTGATTATATTCTGTTGCCGAAGCAACTGGCATACTCTCTTTAATGTTAGAGTTACCAAGAATCATGTCAGGGTGTGCCGTGGCATACTGGTCACAATATTCTTCCATTTGCTTTATTGTACCAGGTTTACGCTCATGTAAGAACTCTAGGAATGATTTATTTACAGAAGACATGACCTTGTCTCTTAGCAATAAATCCGTAAGACCATCAAATGTTTTCTCTGTTTTGGATAATTCAATCCATCGTGAAAGTGTAATTCGTGCTTTTGAGATGAAATCTGAGAATTCTACACCTACCTCAGGTCTCATTGTTTTAAACAAAAGACGGTAACCTTCCTCAGACAGCTGATATCTCTTTATCAAAGCTGCCCTAACAGCATCATAATTGTCTTTGTCGGCCTCTTCAACAAAATATAACTTACTCAGAGACTCCCCTTTTAGATTTTCAGACAACTGATTCACATACTGTGATTTGTCAACATTATGAGATCGACAAGCCCGTTCAAATCTAGAAAGCCAAAATGTTATGTCATCACTGGTAGGGTTAAACGCTGGTACCTTGACCTTGTATACAAAGGGTTTACCATTACCACCAGATGCCTGATTAACATTACTCATACATGTCAATTTTAATTTCTCTAATTCAAACTCATGTTCTCTTATTGCTTTTCTCTCTTCAGCTTCTCTATCTAATTTTTTTTTTTTTGTTCTGCAGCAGCAGCAGCTTCTAATTTTTTCTGTTCTGCAGCAGCAGCAACTTCTAGTTTTTTTTTCTGTTCTGCAGCAGCAGCAACTTCTAGTTTTTTCTGTTCTGCAGCAGCTTCTAATTTCTTCTGTTCTGCAGCAACTTCTAATTTTTTCTGTTCTGCAGCAACTTCTAATTTTTTCTGTTCTGCAGCAACTTCTAATTTTTTCTGCTCTGCATCAGCTTCTAATTTCTTCTGTTCTGCCTCAAATCTCCTTTCCTCCACTTGCATCTGCAATTTCTTAAGTTCAGCAGCAGTATCAGCTTCTTTTTCTAATCTTTTTTCTTCAGCTAAGGCTTTCCTTTCTTCTGCAGCAGCTTTTTTTTCTTCTATTTGAAGTTTTCTCTCCTCAGCCGCAGCTTTTTTTTCCTCAGCAGCAGCTTTTCTTTCCTCAACAGCAGCAGCAATTTTTTTCTCTTCTGCAGCTAATGCTTTGTCATATTGAGCAACAGCCCATTGTTCTAAGTCTTTTCCAGTCTTATCAAGAGATTTTCCTTGTGTAATGAAATAATCTAATGTAGACATATTGTCTTCTTAAATCAGAAACCTGAAAAAGTAAATAAATTACCCTCTTTCAAGTTAATGGGAGACAAGTCTATACCATAGACTTAGTCTTAGTCCAAACTTGTATGGTTTATAATAACCAATGATAACTTGAGTACCTGTGGACAACAATAACTGTATCTCAAATACTGTGGGGAACAAGCCTTACAAAGGTCTTGTATACCTCAATGTAATCAAAGATCACTTGAGTACCTGTGGAAAAAAATATTTCCCTTTACCAATCACTTTGGGAGACAAGCCTTACAAAGGTCTTGTATACCTCAATGTAATCAAAGATCACTTGAGTACCTGTGGAAAAAATATTTCCCTTTACCAATCACTTTGGGAGACAAGCCTTACAAAGGTCTTGTACATTTTGTTTTATAACAATAACAATCAGAAAGTACTGATCTGTACTATACTATCAGTGTATACCACTATACGTCATATGTCAACTAAAGACATTACAAAGGACAAACAAGAAAAGACAATATGAACACATTTGCAGAGATCAAATTAAATTAAATAGGAGAAATGAAAAAATGATCACAGAAACCGTGATGATAACTGCAATAATAAAATGACAAGACAAATAACGCCACAGTGTATAAACATAAGGGTGTAAAAAACTGAAATGAAAGGAAAGATGAGACCTACAATTATACAAACAAATCAAAAAACAAAAATAAAGAACAGAAAAAATGTTACAAATACAAATATGAAACAGTCGTCACAACTAACCAAATATTTGCAAACTATGTTGCATGCAAATTTCAATTAAGAAATTGCTCCCTATCGAACGCCAGAACAAGACCAATATCATTCGGTATTTCCTGTTCTAGTCACCTCCCATCCAGGCCCGCAACATATAAACACCTACACATATAAACAAATAACATGTAAGCATAAATAGCATATAGCATACAACATAATTTATGTCATGAATGGAATGTGTTGCAGGTATAGTGTTGTAAAGCAGGCACAGTTTATTTTAATTCTAATAACTTGCCACTTTATTGAGTAACAGACTTAATTCTAAACTAATACACTGTCAATTTTTTCTCTTTTGAGCATATGAAGATCCAACGATGAACTATGCACTTTATGTTCAACAACACTGTGATTCTTCTGTACGTTGAGAAATGTCAACAATACTGCTCCAGATATTTTCTACACTTGATACCACTGTCCTGTGTAATACTGTCTGTACAGCGAAAAACCGTCAACAAGCGCTGACCTAGATACAGCATCCTATCGGTAATACAGGTCAAGCTGACATCGACTGTATAGCTGTCCTACTGGTGTTGATGTGTTCAAACAAATGTTCTTTCAGCTGTAAACTGTGATTCTCAACACAAAACTGCGTAAGCTGGACCCAGGAATCTGGCTCGCCACTGTAAAGTATCAGTCTGTCTGCTCTGTAAGGAAGAGTGGTGTGTTGTTGAGATCAGGCATGCTCCAGTCTACCCAGCTGTAAATGGGTAACTCACCCTAGTCCTGAGTTAGGGAAGGCAAAGGCTCCAGGGGAAGCAGGCCCTAAACTTGGTCACTTCAGCCGACGCAGGATGGTGTATGTATGAAGTAAAAGTGTAGAGTGTGATTACCGCGAATGGTGTACTGTTCGTGTGCTGACCAATATAACCACTCACACTTGTGTCTACAAGGCACCAATGCAGACTGCTGGAATCTTGGTTTACTCAATTTATTCAGACGTACACACTGGGACATACGAGTACATCATGGTATGTTGACATATCAATTTGTAGGTATACATAGCAGATCTGAAGTCATGACACCTTCAGAAATAATGGGCAGTACATCAAAAGTTCAATGTCATGATACATTATGGCCACATCCCCCTATCTGACTAAACGCGTCAGTGAAGGGCGGATCGATAAATAACCAAAGTTACTTGACGTCCATAGTTTGTAGTATATATTATGAAACCACGAAGGGGGGTTTCTAGCAAGATTGAGATCTCCCTGTCACTGTCCGATAATAAGATAAATAATCTGTTCTCTTGGCAGTGATCAAAACATATGATGACCGAAATCCAACATGGCTACCTCCCTGAGTTGTCGTTCACTCATTCATAGGAAGGAGAATATAAGCCAGAGTTAATTTATAATGGGTATATAAAGGATTTCATAAATGTTTCCATACAGCTCTACGGTGATCAGGTTAATTCATGTAGCCATAACCGCTGCAGGAAAATCTGTCATCTTCGTCGATACCAAACACGACACTAGCATAACGAAGCACCAAAAGTCAAGCTAGGCCTAACCGACGAGAGATCATCAAAAATAGGAGCTGGGTTTACCTGGAGTCCGAATCATCTATATACTGACATAAGGAGAGTCTCTAACACAAACTATCGTAGAGACACCATCTCCTTCAGAAGAAAAACCACTTCGTGAGACATTTTTTTCTGACGAAAGGACCAGCTCTAGAAAAACGTACCCCGCCATTTGTAAGCAGTACATCGGAACTCATCACGACTTGTCAAGACAACTCATACTTCCGCTAGACCGGAATACAAGAATCTAGTCCCTCCTACCAATCCAAAATATACAATATAGGACTGATTCTACTTGTACTAATAATATGTAATACATATGAATTCAGGCCATAAACACAATAAGCAAATTAATATATTTTCTGGCCCTAAAAAATAAGTACAAACGCAAGCGCAATATCCTTGCGCTGGATCAATATCCAGAACGATTACTCCTATAATCAAAAGTGTGAATCAAACATGGATTATCTCGCTTTTACCATAGACAGCATTTTCATACACAAATGAATGAATGTCTATATTTTTCCCATATTAAATAGCCATATCGATTTTTGTAAAATGTGCGTCAAAATATGCACGCAACAATGGCATCGGGGTCTCTTCTGAGGACAGGGTGTCAAATACTTAGAGACCCAATATTCTTCGTTTCTTTTCAGCGTTTAACGTCAACTTTTCACGTGCATACAAATTATAGGTATATCAAGTGTCTGCATGAATGTGATTTTGGCAGTGAGTAATTCCTTTAGTTAACTTGTTCATTTTGTTTGTTCACGTTTTACGATCCAAATTTTGTCCAAAGACCCTGCTCTTCTGTCCCACAACCGTAATCAGATGCAAAAAAAAAAAAAAATGATAATACTATATGAGAGGTCACATCTAGTGAGTCTGAGAAAGCGCAAGGAAAAGACAAATATAATGAAATTAAATAGAGGAAACGACAACTAATTGCATTTGAATGATCGCTCCAACAAGATGTTGAATCACACAATATATCTTGGCAATAATTTAGACAAAAGTAGGAGGACAGTGATATTAAATAAGGAAACAAAAGTCAATAGCACTTTTCTTTGCACGATGTTGACGGTGCGCCACAAGAGGTCTTGGCATGTGTTTGATTTTGTATTCAATTATAGTCTTCTCTTTGTGCTTAATCTTGCTGTAATCGTCGCCATAATACTGCTATATTGCACCTCCACTTCAGTATGTTTTGTTAAAAAAAACACGTTCTAAGTTTTTGGGTTAGTATATGAAAAGAAGGATGTATCACATTAATATGACATTATTCTTGATGATACAAATAATTAACTATAAGATAGTGTCTAGGATCATACATTAAATTATTTATGTCGATTTATGACCTCAAGCCAATTTAGACCAAAAAGGGAGATTGAATAAAGCAGTACTTGAATAAGGTGACGCGTTGTCTAGTATCCCTCAAAAATATACTTCCAAGGTACTTATCACAGGGTTTATGACTTCAAAATTAATTCTTGCTATTCTGTTTACAACTATTGTTAAACGGACAATGTTTTAATGGGTTGATTTGCGTGACCTATATTATAGAAATCGTATCAATCCTGGTTGATACTTTATGTCAGCCTTGCTCATCTCCAATCACGTCTTTGTCATCGATACGTCTACGACATCTATGTAAGCGGTCACATTAAGATCTATCAAAATGCGTTTCGCAAAACTTAATAGTTTTTTTATGCGTGAAATTCCAAAGCCTCTGTCATGATTACTTACAAGGAAGATGTTGAATAAAGTGGGCTATAATAAATGTCTCACTCCAGTCGAATTTACGTACTACTATTCTATTTTTTTCTTTCATAAAACCTGCACTTGTAGGATCTAAAAATAGGTTCTAGACTGTCGGAATTCCACGTTGTATTGTTTCATAATCGCCCCAGCTGTCTCATTGAAATTTTGAGCGCTTTTTAAAAATCAATTTTCTTTCTTTCGTTTTAGTTCTTCTAAATAAATTTTTTCCCTGCCGCAGGTTATAGATTTATTCTGAGGCGTTTTGGGCCACTGTTTTCTTTGTAATACGGTTGAATGGAAAAAAAAAAAACACACACACACACACACAAATAGTAATACCGGTACGTCCTACAAGGGGAATATTTGTAATAAGGTTGCACTTTGTTCATCAATGTATCATGAGCATTACTTTGTAGGCACAGTCAATTAATTTAATCTAGCAGTTGGTTCTGGTATGTCTGAGGATTCGTTTTCTTTTGTGTTTTTACTAGGACCGGGAGGAAGGGAGGAGAGTTAAAATAATTATCAGCTGTCAATATTTGGCGAAGCACATACTAGTCAACCAGGTCTTGCTGCAAATATTGGTTAGTAGATGTATTACTGCGCCCCCATCCGGCTAAAGTAGTTCTCCTAGAAGGTGATCCTGTCGCCTTCTAAATTTTTATGGCTTTTCGTACAGGTGGCGTCGTCTGTGGCAATTTCTTTTACATGATAAGGCTTCTAGCTCCATGCCCAACCTTATATTAGTCGCCCTGTACGACATGTCTGAGTGAGCAGTAGATATATTCCTTGTTTGTCTGCTCACAGAGCCTGGGAACTACATGGAATAATCTTAATTATATACGGAGCCACGGTGGCGCAGTGGTTAGTGCACTGGGTGGTGCATGGTTCGATCCCCAGTTGAGGTGGGATTTTTTAGACCACAAACGGCTCCGTGGTCAACCCAGCCTCATGAATTGGGTACCAGAGCAACTCTGGGAAGGTTAAGGCGGCCGGCGTGATGCTGACCACATCAACCCTAGTGTGCTGATGATCAAGAAAATACGGGCCTAACACCGTATTCCGAATATGCCTCAATGGGCGTGTAACGGGATCCTCCATTTTTAATTAAAAACACGAATAAAACAAAACACACTAAATCCCACAAAGCAAACTAACTCCTTTGTTATTTTTAAAAAAGTTATAAAATAACATTCTAGAACAATCATGTTTAATGTTAATAGATTTATCATCATCACACTTTAGCTCTCATAGAAGCATAGACTTTGGACAAATGTATGCATAAACTTCCTGTCACGTGCCATCTGGTCATTCCATGCCTTTATTCCCTTCATGTCTCTCTCCAGTTATCTTCTCCATGTGTTCTCTAGTCCCTTTACCTCTCATACCTTGGGTATTCCTGAACAAGAACTGCCTAGTGATGCTGTCGACAGGTTTCCCCAATGTGTGTCCTATCAGCAGGTTCTCCTCAATGTGTGTCCTATCAGCAGGTTCTCCTCAATGTGTGTCCTATCTGCAGGTTCTCCTCAATGTGTGTCCTATCTGCAGGTTCTCCTCAATGTGTGTCCTATCTGCAGGTTCTCCTCAATGTGTGTCCTATCTGCAGGTTCTCCTCAATGTGTGTCCTATCTGCAGGTTCTCCTCAATGTGTGTCCTATCTGCAGGTTCTCCTCAATGTGTGTCCTATCTGCAGGTTCTCCTCAATGTGTGTCCTATCTGCAGGTTCTCCTCAATGTGTGTCCTATCCATTGATAGCGTTTTGTCATCTCTTGTTCCACTAGAGTTTGTCTTTGTCTTGTCATCAGTTCCACATCAGACATCTTGTCTTACCACTTCTATTCTACACAAGCGCCCATTTATGAAAGTATGTAGCATTTTGAATGTTATTTTATTGTTCTCCATGTTTCACAGCAATCAAAGATGGAGGACTGACTGACTGACTGACTGACTGACTGACTGACTGACTTGGTATTTGAATTAAATATTCTAATTTTTGTGTTGGGCCTGGTTTCTTTTTATTTCCAAATATTTCCCCATGCAATGTACGCTCCCCTTGCCTTTTGTATTCTTGTTATGATATCATTGTCTGTCCCTCCAGTTGTGTCTATATTGCTGTTCAGGTACATGTAAGATGCTACATCTTGTAGTTGTGTCTATATTGCTGTTCAGGTACATGTAAGATGCTACATCTTGTAGTTGTGTCTATATTGCTGTTCAGGTACATGTAAGATGCTACATCTTGTAGTTGTGTCTATATTGCTGTTCAGGTACATGTAAGATGCTACATCTTGTAGTTGTGTCTATATTGCTGTTCAGGTACATGTAAGATGCTACATCTTGTAGTTGTGTCTATATTGCTGTTCAGGTACATGTAAGATGCTACATCTTGTAGTTGTGTCTATATTGCTGTTCAGGTACATGTAAGATGCTACATCTTGTAGTTGTGTCTATATTGCTGTTCATGTACATGTAAGATGCTACATCTTGTAGTTGTGTCTATATTGCTGTTCAGGTACATGTAAGATGCTACATCTGGTAGTTGTGTCTATATTGCTGTTCAGGTACATGTAAGATGCTACATCTTGTAGTTGTGTCTATATTGCTGTTCAGGTACATGTAAGATGCTACATCTGGTAGTTGTGTCTATATTGCTGTTCAGGTACATGTAAGATGCTACATCTTGTAGTTGTGTCTATATTGCTGTTCAGGTACATGTAAGATGCTACATCTTGTAGTTGTGTCTATATTGCTGTTCAGGTACATGTAAGATGCTACATCTTGTAGTTGTGTCTATATTGCTGTTCAGGTACATGTAAGATGCTACATCTTGTAGTTGTGTCTATATTGCTGTTCAGGTACATGTAAGATGCTACATCTTGTAGTTGTGTCTATATTGCTGTTCAGGTACATGTAAGATGCTACATCTTGTAGTTGTGTCTATATTGCTGTTCAGGTACATGTAAGATGCTACATCTTGTAGTTGTGTCTATATTGCTGTTCAGGTACACATGTAAGATTGCTGTTCTACATCTACATCTTGTAGTTGTGTCTATATTGCTGTTCAGGTACATGTAAGATGCTACATCTTGTAGTTGTGTCTATATTGCTGTTCAGGTACATGTAAGATGCTACATCTTGTAGTTGTGTCTATATTGCTGTTCAGGTACATGTAAGATGCTACATCTTGTAGTTGTGTCTATATTGCTGTTCAGGTACATGTAAGATGCTACATCTGGTAGTTGTGTCTATATTGCTGTTCAGGTACATGTAAGATGCTACATCTGGTAGTTGTGTCTATATTGCTGTTCAGGTACATGACTACATCTGGTAGTTGTGTCTATATTGCTGTTCAGGTACATGTAAGATGCTACATCTTGTAGTTGTGTCTATATTGCTGTTCAGGTACATGTAAGATGCTACATCTTGTAGTTGTGTCTATATTGCTGTTCAGGTACATGTAAGATGCTACATCTTGTAGTTGTGTCTATATTGCTGTTCAGGTACATGTGAGATGCTAAATCTTGTAGTTGTGTCTATATTGCTGTTCAGGTACATGTAAGATGCTACATCTTGTAGTTGTGTCTATATTGCTGTTCAGGTACATGTAAGATGCTAAATCTTGTAGTTGTGTCTATATTGCTGTTCAGGTACATGTAAGATGCTACATCTTGTAGTTGTGTCTATATTGCTGTTCAGGTACATGTAAGATGCTACATCTGGTAGTTGTGTCTATATTGCTGTTCAGGTACATGTAAGATGCTACATCTTGTAGTTGTGTCTATATTGCTGTTCAGGTACATGTAAGATGCTACATCTGGTAGTTGTGTCTATATTGCTGTTCAGGTACATGTAAGATGCTACATCTGGTAGTTGTGTCTATATTGCTGTTCAGGTACATGTAAGATGCTACATCTTGTAGTTGTGTCTATATTGCTGTTCAGGTACATGTAAGATGCTACATCTGGTAGTTGTGTCTATATTGCTGTTCAGGTACATGTAAGATGCTACATCTTGTAGTTGTGTCTATATTGCTGTTCAGGTACATGTAAGATGCTACATCTGGTAGTGGTGTCTATATTGCTGTTCAGGTACATGTAAGATGCTACATCTTGTAGTTGTGTCTATATTGCTGTTCAGGTACATGTAAGATGCTACATCTTGTAGTTGTGTCTATGTTGCTGTTCAGGTACATGTAAGATGCTACATCTTGTAGTTGTGTCTATATTGCTGTTAAGGGGCTCCATGTAAGATGCTACATCTTGTAGTTGTGTCTATATTGCTGTTAAGGGGCTCCATGTAAGATGCTACATCTTGTAGTTGTGTCTATATTGCTGTTAAGGGGCTCCATGTAAGATGCTACATCTTGTAGTTGTGTCTATATTGCTGTTAAGGGGCTCCATGTAAGATGCTACATCTTGTAGTTGTGTCTATATTGCTGTTAAGGGGCTCCATGTAAGATGCTACATCTTGTAGTTGTGTCTATATTGCTGTTCAGGGGCTCCATGTAAGATGCTACATCTTGTAGTTGTGTCTATATTGCTGTTCAGGGGCTCCATGTAAGATGCTACATCTTGTAGTTGTGTCTATATTGCTGTTAAGGGGCTCCATGTAAGATGCTACATCTGGTAGTTGTGGTTGTTCCAGTTTAATCTTGTTACCGTTTTCTGCATTTATTCTCATTATCACTGTTGTCTCCCTGTGTATTCTCAGAGTCACGTGCTGTGACGTCTCATCAAGTATTTTCATTTGTCTTCCATCTGATTACGGTTATTGGACCAAATAAACAATTGTTAATGTACATAGATTATACAAGGTTTATCTATGTAGGTGGAGACAGAAGTGAGCAACAAGTGACGGTATTTTATACTTTCTTTCTACCACCCTTCTACCACGAGCACACGCACGTACACAAATAAATTAACCAATCAGTAGCCTTTAGCTCCCCAAGGAGCATAGACCTTCAACAGACACATGCCAAGTCTTCACGTCGCGTGCCATCAGGCTCATGCTGTTTCCATTTCTTCTTAATCATTATTTCAATTAGGTAACGTTTTTAATTTGCTTTTTGATGATTTTTGCGGCTTTACATTTCTACAGATGTAGTAGCCAGGCCCCTTTCAACTCTCCTTAGTCGCGTCTTTCTATATGCATGGTAGGAAACAGCTTTACTATTCTATACGCCCCGATGTCTCACGAGTGCGCGAACAGATACACTTTTCCATATTAAGCTTAGGAAAAAAAAACCCCCTCAGTTGATGTCCTGGAGTTTCTTACAACCGTCAAACTAAGACTTAATAACTTTCAGCTTCTAGATGGTTCCAAACACAGGAAGGAGGCGTTTCCCACCATTCGCTAAAAGCAGTCTGAATTTAAATTGTCTTTGCCCCGCTTTGACCAGGCCGAATGCCGTGTCACGGTAATGTAGTCAAATAAAGTTTAACTTAAAGAGCAGCAGAACTCCAGCATTCTGTACCCGCTTCAAACTGATTTTGTTGGGTATGTGATTGGAATCTGGAAGTCCCTGGCTTCTTGTCCCCTCGGAATATTTATTGGCTCTTAAATGTGAATGGCAGATTAACTTAACGCGTCCTGGAGTGCACGTGGGCTGGGAATCTTGATGATTCTGAAACTGGAGTGGCTCTGGCTCACGTGATGGACGTGTACTCAGTTTCACGGATCAGCAAATTAAGATAGAGGTGTATATTTACTGTCAAGTGTATAGTGACTGTCTAGTGTATAGTAACTGTCTAGTGAATAGTAACAGTATACTTTATAGTGGCTACAAAGAATATAGTGTCTATAAAGTTCAAAATCACCAGCAAGTGTATAGTGACCATCAAGTTTATAATCATCAGCAAGTAAGTAGTGACTACCAAGTTTATAATCACTAGCAAGTGTATAGTGACTATAAAGTTTATAATCACCAGCAAGTATATAGTGACTAACAAGTTCCTATTGGCCATATGTAGTTCCCGGGGGTTTGTAAGGGGCGACGAATATGAGTTTGTGAATGGAGTTGGTAACCTTATCATGTAAATGTAATTATTACAGAAACCACCGATGTAAAAATACATAAATACTTTGGTGCAGACTTCCTGTCAGGCGGTCAGCTCCACCGGTGGCTTCATGTTCCATAGTAAGCGAACAGGGACTGCCGAGTATCACATAGTGACATAAAAAAGGAATGAGGCGGGAATGTGTTATTTCACCTAATCCTTTCTGTTTTTTCAGTGAGAACTTTAGGAGGTCTTTAAAATTTGATCCGAGAATACAAGTCGAAGGATACAATAAATATTTTATTCCCTTCTGATCATACAATATTGGTAGCAGAAAAAAGATAAAGGTCTATATAAAATGTTGGGTATATTGGTAAAAGAAGCGCATAATAAGAGTCCAATCCAAAATATAAAATAAAATAATAAAACAGTAGCAATTTTTATCTGCAAGTAAGGGATCCTCTCAAAATGGAAAATAATAATGATAAATCGTTCAACTATATACAAAATGATAAATCGTTCAACTATAATGATAAATCAATCAACTATAAACAAACACACACACAGTTTCAAATAAAATCTAATGAATACACTGAAAGCAAGAATGCTATATGCCCAGCATAAACAGTATTCTATAAATAGAAGAACATTATATACAAGAATGTAATGACAATGAAGACAAGAAAAAGGGATGAAAACGTCGTTGGAGATAACAAATATGTGCTTTTTCAGACGGACATCAATAATCCTCATGGACGACAAAGAAGAATCCTTGATTTTATATTGTACTCGTAGTTCAACATTAAACGTCATAGTGGTTTAGAAAGAGTAGTGATGGCGGGTATGGTACCTGGAAGGTGAGGCAGGGGCCGACCAAGACGACGGTGGACACAGGACATTGAAGACACCTTGAACACGACAATGGAGGAGGCGGGAAAGCTGGCTAGAGATCGAGAGTCTTTCATGCGGGCTGTGATGAGAGCGACGTTCTGCAAAGGACATGCTACATGATGATGTTGATGAAGTTCAACCTAGACACAAGAACTGTCGGTTATATTCGGGCGCATGTCCAAATATAAAAAAAGTGTGATTTGGATTAAGATTTGGCACTGTTTCTCAGGTAGCAGGACTTGAAAGAAGCTTCAAGTAAAGAAGAAAACAGTACCAGAATAAACAAAAGTAGACCAGATCAGATTGTACTCACGTCGAAGAGAGTTCAACTCTATTTGAACTTCTCTGTTGACACCAGAGATCCAAAAAATCTCTATCAAGTATCTCACATCCTAGGCCACTTCTAATCGATAAAAAAGTACTAGTATTAGCAGCAGTGATTTGTAATACAGTTTAATGTTTTAAGATGAGACAACGCTTTCAGTAATGCTTCATTTGGCTGTTCTCCAGAATATAGTAATTTACTGCCGGGAGTTTCCCAACTGCGCGTCGTCTCAAGCGTTGTATTGCCACCGAGCACCGGAAAGTTTTGCCAAACTAAAAGGTAAAGGTAGGCCCATAGCAAGGTAGGTTCAACTTTTTTAAGAGATGAGGCTACCAGTTCCCTTCCTTGCTACCTTTTGTCTTCCCCAACTCAAGAGCAGGGTCAAGTTCCCATTTACAGCGAGTCTGTAGCGTGAAGCTATCAGGTTTCGTTCTTGGAACCTGGTAATTTCGTCGCGCGAGAAAAGCACACGAACAGCTTAGCCAGACAAAGGCTCCTATCGCCAAACTACCGTTTATTTTGTGGTCTTGTGCGCTAAGAATGTAAGACGATGATACAATGTTGAGTCGTTGAAGCGCATAAAGTGCTACTATTTTAAACAATAAGCACAGTGTCATTTAGATCGTGTTATAACAATAAGCACAGTGTCATTTAGATCGTGTTATAACAATAAGCACAGTGTCATTTAGATTGTGTTATAACAAAATGGACCCCGTGTGGTTGCCGGCAGTCTTTGATGATACAAAGAAAGATTAGGAGCACTGATATCTCCGGCCTATCGTAAGAGACGCCTATTATGATGGCCTTGTAAATGTATCTGCTGGTTCCTCAGCCCCGGGGGGTATGTCCAGCGTCAGTGTCTTTTCCTAACCAGTTGTTTCACTGATCTGTGTCTGGTTGTACCCATAAGGTTCACTTTAGTGATCTTGTCCTACCATGCAGCTCAACAATATAATAAAACAAACGTTCCTGAGATTAATTGAATGGCGGGTCTAGTTGATCAAATCAGAACAATTGTTCAGACTTTGTAGTTTTCGTGGATCTCTGAGAAGTCAAGAAACACAACAACTACTACTTCATTAGGCATGTCGTAATAGGCAACTAATGTGAGGTTGTGCAGGAGACTACCATACGCATAAGGTAAAGCAGATCGCTACAGAAACAAATGCTGCATGAGCATGTGCTATAACTCTGGCTTCTTGCCAAGAGGCCACGTAAAGTGGTGGCTCCATCATTTACACGGAGCGAAGAAGTAAGAGAAGTGTGAGAGAGAGAGGGAGAGAGAGGCAGAGGGAGAGAGAGATAATGAACAAACGAACGTACTTTATTTTCAAAGGGTTAAGAACTGGGTGCGCAGACTCGTCCAACATTCTGTCCTTCCACTCCCACTTATCATGCATACTGCCCCCCTCCATTCCCACGTTACTTTAAGCATTAATTTTAAGCTTGCAACATTATAAAGGTAATATAAGAGCATACATTTACAGTATCCAATGATAATCATAATTAAGTTGTTTTTTTTTAATACAAACTAAAAGTAATGAAAACACAACAACAACAAGAGAAAACAAATACAACAAATGAACAAATCCAAAACATCTACACAGTAAATCAGACAATAATTCGCCGTAGAGAGCATCGCCACTTAGTGCGATCGGCAGCTTCATCCTCCCAGGTTGCTGGATTTATGTCCAGTGCCCTCGTGTCTCTCTTGCACACATTTTTTAACTTCCCTGCGGTCGCCCAACTGTTCTTTTGCCATCTGTCAGTTACTATCTGAGAATTCGATACAATACATTCGTGTATTGAGATTACAGATAAGAGTCTTCAGTGAAATAATGTTCTCATAAATAATTGAAACATTTAAATTAATATACTAAATAACAATATTAGTTTTACACAAGTAAATAAATAAGTAAATACAATTTGTAAAACTGATTTCATACAATATTAATTTTTCATTTATAAGTTATACACAACAAAGCATCTGATGGTACATGTCATTCTGACATGTAAAGCTATACATTTCAATTCACAAAGATTTTTCAAAAATTTTGGAATTATGAACAACACATTTTAATGGGCAGCTAAATGTTATATTTTAATTTAATTTTTTTTTTCTTCCAAATAGATTTGTGATAAATTTAGTAAATAGCCAATATTACACGCCGCATGGATATTTCCAAAAGATAATTTCTAAGGACAACTGTCAGATTGCATAATGACAGCCCAGCGACCGCAGCCGAGGCTGAAAATGATCTAGACGTAAATGCAGACAGTCCACGAAAAGAAGAAATCATCACAGCTATCAAAGTGTTAAAGAATGGAAAAGCTCGTGGTCACGGCAATTTAAATGCTGAGTTACTCAAAGCAGATCCTGAACTAGCAGCAGAACTTTTAGAACCACTATTTGCATAAGTCTACAAAAACAGAGACAACACCAACAGAATCGCGTACATGAATAATTGTCAAATTGCCAAAAAAGAGTGACCTTGCAGACTGCAAAAACTGGAGAGGAATTACTCACCTCTCAGTTCCCAGTAAAATACTAGGCAGGATAATTATCCATAGAATTTCAAAAGCAGTAGACCATAAACTAAGGAAAGAACAAGCATTTTTCAGAAAGAACAGAAGATGTGCAGATCATATATTCACCGTCAGGAACATTATAGAGCAGTGCTCGGAATGACACAGACAGCTATACATTAACTTTGTTGATTTTGAAAAGGCTTTTGACAGCATACATAGGGAAAACCTAAGGAAAATACTTAGGGCTTATGGAATTCTCAACTGCATTGTTTCCATCATAAAAAGCCTCTATGCTAACTTTACATGTAATGTTGCAAAGAGCAAAACCTAACGTTTGAGGTGAAGACAGGAGTACGACAGGAATGCCTCTTATCAACTACTTTATTTTTGACAGTCATAGACTGGGTGATGAGCCAGACACACAGAGCAGTCCAAGAAGAATTAGATGGTCAAGGCTTTCTACATTGTAAAGTCTGGAATTTGCAGATGACATTGCACTACTCGCACATTCACATTAACACATCCAAGAAAAAACAGATAGACTGAATAAGTATAGCCAGCAGGTGGGTCTGAACATCAGTCTAAAGAAGACAGAGGCCATGACACTCAATGTGGGCAGTCCTGAGCCCATAACAATAAGGAACCAGTAACTGGAACAGACGGACACATGTACATACCTAGGATGCATAGTAACACCAGACGGGGGAGAACTTTGGAGGCCGAGATGCAAAGAATCACTTAGACTAAGTGGCGATGCCCCCTACGGCGCCACCTCAGATTCAGCGAATAAAACCTCTCACAACAAGCAGAAGAGAAAAGATCGCTCAGAAAGGACCACCAGGGAAAACCCAGCTGAGGGCTATCACCTCAGGGGCGCATCATGCCCATAGTAAGCTATGGCCGGAGGAGGTTACTTCCTACATGCCGGGACAGTAGCATAGTGCTTCCCTTTTCCTTTAATAAAACTATACAGTCTAGCTAGATAACCCATTGCATCAAATATTCACAATTGTTTCATTGAGTTTGTTATGCGAAAGATCATCTCCACATTTTTTTTCTTAACCAGCGGCTCTTGGGCTTTCAGCCCTTCGGCCCTATGACATGCCATTGCGAGACTGGGGAGCCTGTGGACTTTCCTTCCAACCCGGTCAGGAGCTTCGCTCCTTCCCATCCACAGATGGTTTATCTCAGGAGCCGTTCAGGTTATTCAGTCAAAATCTCGGTCAATGACACTGCTACAAACGCTCACGCCCGGTCTTGAACCCTGAACATCTGATCGCCAGCGCAATGTGGTAACTATTACACCAGCGCGGCTCCATCATCTCCACATAAAATCGTCTCCAAAACTATCTTATTGTCTGACGTCCTTGCGATAACGATCCGATTACAGTTTACAAACAAAATCCCTTCGTACTAAGCACGTCCAGGACACACTCAGATCGTCGGCCAAACACAGAGGTCCACATTCTCTCTGCGTTTCTGATTGATTTGGTTACAAGCGAACCAAGGCTCAAATTGACGACTAACTTTAACCTAACTGAAGCCCACCAACAATATATCAGCCACTGTTTTGATGGAGTCTTATAGACAGACCGGTAAATAGGGCTCTTCACAAATAGAATGGGGTCTTGTGTGTTTTGTCTCACTGTGAAAGTACTGCAAGAAATTGAGCTGTTTCTTTGCTGTCTTGAAAGAAAATTATTTTCTTTCAACACAGCCAGTGAGTGCAGTTGGCGCGAGGTTATGACCAAATGATTCCCGTATTTAATATTGTATATGTCACTTATGTAATGTTTATTTGTTTGCTATTCAGGTCATAAATGTCAAATCGATCAGTTTCTACAACATAAATGAGAAGAAATATTAGCGGGTGTATAGGAGTCACATTGAAGAAAGATGTTGTCAGTATTAAGAAGTCCTTATTTTAAAATCCCCAGGGTGTGAGAACATGATGAGAGGACCTGCAGTATGACGCAGAGTACGGTGGATGGATATGGATCGGTGGATGGATATGGATATGGATATGTGAATGGATATGGATCGGTGGATGGATATGGATACAAAATAGAAAATAGAAAAAGGTTATTGGTCTTACTAGGACAAAAGACAAAGACAATAGCCAAAGTTGCAGCTACAAGGACATCTTTCCTTTCCCTGACGAAGGCCTTGTGGCCGCAACGTAGATTATTTTCTGTGTCTCTTGTCTTAGTAAGACCAATAACCTTTTACGAATTTTTGTTTTTTTCTTTTTCATCTACGACATGAGAAGAATAATGTCAACTGACAACACACGGAGAAGGGAACTGGTGACAGGTATGACAGGCAATTAGACGACATGCCTAAACTTTGAACAGGTGGCACAGGTCAGGAAAGCTTAACATGAGGACCTTTGCTCCTTAAAGAGGTGATGTTTAATGATGATTGATGATGTTTAATGATGATTGATGATGTTTAATAATGATTGATGATGTTTAATGATGATTGATGATGTTAAAGATGATTGATGATGTTTAATGATGATTGGTGATGTTTAATGATGATTGATGATGTTTAATGATGATTGATGATGTTTAATGATGATTGATGAGATGTAGATTTTCGATGATTCGTTTGAGCCACACACAAAAAGCTACACACACACACACACACACACACACACACACACACACACACACACACACACACACACACACACACACACACACACACACACACACACACACACACACACACACACACATATGGATAATTAACCATGGTCTTGTAATAGACCTACTGTGTATTTGTCCCGCCTTTCAACAACTTAGTACATGACTTGTTTCAAATCACTACTATTTTATGGAAATGAAGCATGGACAGTGAATAAAAGAATGCAGATCTTGTTATAATTCACACCCTAGTTTCGTAGGTGGACATTGCAAATAGAATTGGTAGCTAAGAGATCTAATGATGAAATCTTGATGAAAGTACGAGTTAAAAGACTAATTTTTTATAAAGATGAAGAGACGCCAATCGCAATTTACAGGACATAGTCTAATGTGAGGATCGTTAGAACATGTGGCACCAGCGGCAAAGGCTGAGCGAAGTTGGCACAGACGGAGACAGAGGAAGAGAAAAAAGTCGATGAACTAGGAGCGTGGCATACGAGAAAGTCGACAACTGAATTTGAAGACAACACCAGATACAGGGGTTTGAGAAGAAACATTATCGCCGGTCCTGCTTAACTGGGTGGGTTTAGTTTTGAAAAAGCGGAAAAGGGTAATACCTCTTACTACGAAAAAAGACACACACACAAAAAATTACCTTCATGGTGACCACAAGGTCTTTGTCAGGTAGAGGAGAGATAGCGAGAGCTGAGTCAGAATAAATAAAGAGAATACTACCGCGTCGAGTAGGCCGCTGTGCGTTGGGTACGCAAACTGTTTCCGTTTCCGGGTATCAGACAGTAAGTACTAGTAGCTGCTCAACAGGGTATATTCTGACAGTCTTATTTTAAAGCTTACAGGTGTTTTGGTGTTTATTTTAACGATATTAAAACACCATTATCAATATAAACAGGTAAAAGTAGCAGGTACTGCTGTAGGAGAGTAAAGTGTTAGAGACTTAACTCCAGCATCGAGACCAGTTCCCCATCTCGCTGCTTTTTCCATCTATATTTCACGAGCAGGGTTGAATACCCATTTACAGCTGGGGAAACTGGAGTATAACGCCACCAAGTTTTTCGAAGCCGGTACCTTTGCAGCGAGAGGCCAGAGCTGTAACCACTCTGCCAGTCGGACGCTCATAACTAACTAATATAATAACTAATATAATAACTAATATAATAACTAATATAATATATAATATACAAGACACAACACTGCAGGGTGTGTGCATGGTACAGTAGTAGAAGTACCAAATGGTTAACGAACTTGTCTGATACAAAAATAACTGTTGCCTTACATAGCAATCGAGACACACATAGAGCGAGAGAGAGAGAGAGAGAGAGAGAGAGAGAGAGAGAGAGAGAGAGAGAGAGAGAGAGAGAGAGAGAGAGAGAGAGAGAGAGAGAGAGAGAGAGAGAGAGAGTATGTCACGCTAAATATAAATGGTTCCAGAAAATTTAGCCTTACACTGGGTGGTGAGTGTGTTTCTTGCCAATGTTTTCATTTATCAGTTCATGGCCGTTTTCGATTAGTTTAATTTCGTGAGTAGCAAGGTGGTACAGTCCAGCTTAACTGAAGAGTCACTTCCTATCATTAAATGTTTATGTTCTCACTTGTATCTATTGGATATATATATATATATATATATATATATATATATATATATATATATATATATATATATATATTCATTCATAACCCTCTACTCCCAAAGGAGCATAGGCCTTTAACAAACACATGCCAAGTCTTCCTGTCACGTGCCATCCGCTCAAGTTCTTTCCATGTTTTCCTCATCATTTTCACCTCTGTATCCAGTTCTCTTCTCCATGTGTTTTTTGGTCTACCTCTGCCTCTCTTTCCATGTGGATTCCAGAACAAGGACTGCCTTCAATAGGTTTCCTCACTGTGTGTCCTATCCATCGCCAGCGTCTTCTTCTCAACTCTTGTTCCACCGGCACTTGTCTGGTTCTTGTCCTCAGTTCCACGTTGGTAACCTTGTCATACCATTTCAATCCTTCTATTCTATGCAAGCACCCATTTATGAAAGTCTGTAGCTTTTTGGTTGTTGTCTTTGTTGTTTTCCATGTCTCAGAGCCATACAATAGGACTGTTAAGTTATTATCGCGGGGGGAGTTAAATGTTTGAGATCCTCACACGTGAGTCTAGTATAGACGCACATTTGGGTGCATCTAAGTTAATTTTATGTTTAATTGTTTGCGTACCACCGTGCACCATGCTTAAACGGGTATGGCGCGTTTTGTCGCGGCGATTTGTTGCTAGCCAGCAAATATACTGGAGGCAGATCCCGATATTTTCCGTCTTGTATAGACGTGAATTTTTTGCGTGCTTGTCCTAAGTCTAGGAAAGACACGCGGATGAAAATATTATAATCATCTGAAAGATGAAGAAGTCATTCTTGAAGAGCTTTACCAAGAATCGTTTCATTATAAATATTTAGCCAGAAACGGCTCGCTTTAAGTATCTCGCCTCCGATACTTGATCTCCTGTAGTGTTACGGCAGAGCTTCAGCTTGACCAGATGTGTCAAGCTGCTATTGCGTCCCTCTAACGTCAGGAGCGGATTGATGTTTAAATTAATATATATGTCTACGTAAAGAAGATGAACATGGTCAATTCGACAGTACAGTTGACATTCAAAAATCCGGCCATCGATAATCCGGTTCCTTCAGATTTCCGGCATGGATTTCGGAGCGCATTTTTAAATTTACCGCGTTGGCGCGCCACTGTTTTCTGGAGCCGTTTATGTTTTGATGCAGCTGTTGAGTCTTGCTTGCACGTGTTAACAGGCATTCCTGCTCATTCCTTCTCATTTTATCATTTATTTGCTGCTGTTTAGCCCTATTATGGATTCAGCAAATAAAAGAAGTGGTGTAAAACGTAAACATCGTGCATTGTCGATCGCAGATAAAGTGTACAGGTAGTCATTTTCTGTTAAATATATACAGAATATATAACCATAAAAAATCCGGCATTTTCAAAAATCCGGCACTCCTCAGGTCCGGAGGTTGCCGGATTTTTAAATGTCTACTGTACCATATATTCTACCAAGCTGTTAACCTTGACGTCGTAACGGCCAGTGCTTTCAATCAACGGCCATGTTGATGATTATTAATGATGTACTTTGTCTGCCATGACATAATAATGATCGTCTACGTTTCGTCTCCAATAAACTGTATCGTCAATAAACTGTATCGTCAATAAACTGTATCGTCAATAAACTGTATCGTCAATAAACTGTATCGTCAATAAACTGTATCGTCACCATGTACACCACGAGTCCAGCATCTACTTTCTCTTCGGTGTAGTCACACAATCTTGACTCATCCTACATCGTTACCGGGCCCCTATTGTCATTAACCAGGTCATCACTGTAAGCCAAAGAAACGACCCACATTATTCGCGTAATCAGAAGTACGTCGGCCACATTAATCAGACAACAGCAATGCCAAACTAAAGACAGAAAAACCCCGATAACAAGGACTTTCACATTTGAGTTGAAGATTCTTATTTTCGTGTTGGATCCTTCTTCTTCTTCTTCTTCCTCGTTCGTCCTGAAAAGGACGATGGTTGCGTTGTGTCTGTTAACGCCAAAGCTGTGATATCTGCACCTTTCTTTGGATCCGATTCCTCTTGATCTCCATATATTTCCCAATGCAATAAAAGCTTCTCTTGCTTTTTGAAAAATAATATATATATATATATATTTTTTTCCCTTATACAGCGGCACTTGGGCTTTCAGCCCTTCGGCCCAATGACATGTTATTGCGAGGCTGGGGAACCCGAGGACTTTCCTTCCAACCCACAGAGGGTTTACCTCAGGAGCTTTCAGGTTATTCAGTCAAAATCCCGGTCGATGACACTCTTACAAATGCCAGCGCCCGGGTTTGAACCATGAAAACCTGTTCGCTAGCGCAACGTTGTAATCATTACACCAGCGCGGCTCTATATATATATATATATATATATATATATATATATATATATATATATATATATATATATATATATATATATATATATATATATATATATATATATATATATATATATATATATATATATATAGAAGCCCTCGCTTAGCGCTATTAATGCGTTCCAGAAAAATCGAGCGCGAACCGACAATGCGCTAAACCAAAATTGATTTCCTATTACAATTTAATAATTAATTCTTTCCCAAGATCCAGAAAGCTGCATAAAAATTAAATAATACTGATTAAAAAAAACAACAAAGAAAAAATAAATTAAGTAGTTAACAATATTTGTTAAATACATGTAATTATCAGACAAACTGAGCACAAACGAAATATTTCCAGAAATATGATGTATGTACTGCACTTTACAAAAATATGAAATAATATTGTAGGACTCTTAAATCGCTACTACTTCCATCGTTTGTGACTAAAGTTGTCACGGCGACGCTGTCTTCATCATCAGACGACTGGTTAGCAGAAGGTTTTGTAAGTGTTGAAAACGTTTTTCTGGCTCCAGATGTAGAAGTCACTGTGTGACAATCCGGCTCATTTGCTTTTTTGTAATGTTCTCTCATCGCTTTTATTATCTATTATTTCGGCATATTTAACGCATATAAGTTCGTGCCTATCCTCTACTCAGAATTGTTATCCTTTTTCATACTACCATTGTTCACGTTTCACACTTCGACGCATGACAGGCCAGACAATCGCCCATCCTTGAGAGATTAACTGAATCACTAAACGTGATACCACATTGACTCTAGGTAAATGTGAGCATAAAGTGTTTGTTCAAAATTGCGTAAGCACTTCCGATTCGACAGTAAATTGGACTGGCAATATGGGTTTAATTGTATAGACCATGATTTGTCTAGACAGGCAGTCGGTTTGCGACAAGTCTTGTGATACAAGAGGTCAGCAGAGTCTAATAAACTATGTTTTCAGATTTCCGACTTACTTAGGATAGGTGATTATAGATAAACGCAATCTTGGAAGACATTTTGAAGAGTGAGCAGGAACTGTGCTATATGTAAACTTTGACAACATTTTACGGATATCACAACTCTATATACGGAGGATGACTGTTTGAATTCTCAAACTTATGAGTCACACAGGAAATCCCATAAGCTCTACTCTATCATAAATTGTACCTTGAATGTATTGGCTGGCATTTGAGGCGCGAATAAATTATCGCTATGATTGGGAGTTTGTGGAAAACACCAGGTGAAAGCGTGGGCTGGGAACCTACGATATCAGGTAGAAAGAGTTTGACATACGGCACGGCATTCCATAATTCGCCAACGAAGACAGCTCGGACCTTGCCACAGAAAAGATTATAGTTGGATTCTGAACTGATAGAACCGGACACACCACTGTATTCAGCAGAAAACTTACTAATATTAATACGGAACCCAGAATTCTACAGGACCACTCACAAGTCACAGAGGTATTCTAAAATATAAATAATAACCCAAACGTGTGTTCGAGGCATCTGTGTTAAGTAGCCAAGACTATTCTACTGAGCCAGAAGTCTAGGATTTTCCAGTTTTGGGGTAAGTTGTAAAGATAAATTGTATGCTGTGAATTTGACATGTTTATACTTGATAGTGATGTTAAAGATTCATACTAGGCTGGTAACCTCATCATATGAAAAGGATACATTCATGAACCACCACAGCGAGCGTTGATGATTGCTTTCATGTTAGTTTTTAGAGAGGAACCAATAGCAGAGGTAACCCCAGACTCCGAAGTTGTGTATTATCATTTTGTGAATGTATGTAAACTTAATATATTCCTCCAGGCACAAGCCGCTGCCGTTGTCCAGTCACAAATGTTTAATTAAATTAACTGACCTACTGGTGATTTTACATCACATGCCTTGAGTGATACGATATCCGCTCAGGGAGAGTAAAAAATCTGAGAAAACAAACGGCTGACGGACAGCGGGAAAGGCGCCTGATTAACATCAAGAAAACAAAGACTTAGCTTCGGAATTTGCTCTTTTAATCCCTCTAAAGTTTGTGGTCCCAGTACGAGGCGACCCGAATATTTGCGGTACAACCTAGATAGACCGTTTGCTGTACTACTAGACTGTGGTTTGAAGCTTGAGATCGATACTTGAAGATTCTTATCTTGACCAGGAAAGGTTAGTTCCTAAACTGATATGGAAACGTGCTCCTCGCCACAGAGACAAATCTATGGAAAAGCAGCATCGGCACTTCAGTATTTTGGTAAATCCCAATTTTAACAGGCCAAACACGACCGAACTTTATTTGCCTATATTCATCAAGCCTAAATAATTTCTGTGAAGAAACCTATTTCTTTAAAATCACCAACGTACATTTATTTACAAGTATTAAAGTAATCGATCATTAAATTTATGTATGCAGATTTTGACAAATTCATATTTGAATTAATTATTACAGAGCGAAAGGCACACGTATGACTCAGAACCTCTATTGTATATTCATATATACATCTATGTCGAGCTAATAAGAGGAATGTCGTTGAATTAATCAGCAGGGGGCTTAAACGAGCTAAACCATACAATATACATCTTCACAAAAGGCGGCGGGTCAGAAACAAGTTAACGTGCTCAGACTCATTCAACATTGTTCTTGACTTCTGAAATATCTTGTGAACACTCCCTCGAGGTAGAAGCATCATTATTCTTCTACCTACAACTCTGCCAAGAGTAATCTTGTGCGAAGGTAGATACCTTTGATGAACCACATTATTTACTCTTAATTTTTTTCCACTGTTGGACCACCACTGCAGAGCTAAGGGGAGGCAAACCGTGACACATGGCTACCTGGTAAATAAGGCAAAGGATATTGGAAACTTTCAAAAATAACAAACCAACAAAAACGAATCGAACTTGATTTGCTTTGCCACCTTCTTTTTCTCTTCAAGAAACACCTTTCAACAATTAAATGTCCTGTTCTGTGTTACATATTAACATAGAACTATATACCATTTTGGGGTCATGCTTCATTATCCAAGAAATGACAATGTTTCTTGGCCATCCCGTCACCCTGAATGAACTTGATGAGCATGTGAAAGTTATAATTCTACCTCGTATGGACTTTAGCTCTCAGCGTAAGATTGAAATGTTTAATTATATAACGAACAAATGGCATAAAATAAAATAGCGTCCAATATCATAATTCCCGCCGTAAGGTGCTTCGGTCGGTCGGTCTGTCACACTTTGCACACCGTCATTTGCGCACTTTTTCTATTTTCGAGAGAGTGCATTAACTTTCGAACACAGCTAAGGGGGTGCAACTGTGGTTGAAAGTTAGACAATAATTGTTTTGTTTCCCCTAATATGTACTCTCGCGAAAATAGCAACGTGTGACGGTGTGCATTAAATCAACAGACAATCAAGATACTCTTCTGTCCAGTTTCATTCGGGAAACGGATTTAACACATCATTTTTCTTAAAAATAACCTTAAAATTTAAGTTTTAAAATTGTTTCTTCAAGACAAAATTTTAATTTAAAGTATTGCAGACTTATTATTATGGATCAAAATTATAAGATGGCTAAATGGAAGAGACGATCGTGTCATTCACAGCGAGCAAGCGAAACTATAGAAGAAGCAGCAATGTAATACATGTAACAGAAACAACACACTATAATTAAAAAAACATGCCAATTTTGGCGGGTTGTTGCTAGTTATATCAGAAACACGCTAATCGCACAGCGTAAGACCAGGGGATTGCTGTCAATGAAACAAATGTCAAAGCAAACAGCAATAACAGCCATTTTATATTTCACTAAGGTGTTTTACTTGTCATTTCCAGCAACAAAATAACATAAAGTAACTTCTGAAATGATCTCACTAAATTGTCTTTACAAGAGATAGCAAAAATTGCACCCCGTTAAAAAGTCACATGCTAAAGAAACCGGATCACACGTTCAGCTATAATGCTAATATAACAAAGTATTTATATAATAAAATGACCGTCAATATTCTTTATTCACACTCTTGTTTTATTTAAATCAGTTTGATAAGAGTGAAGACATAAGTATTTAAAATCCAGGAGTGACTTTTCAGTCACCATGACACTCTGAAACAAAACTGGAAACGCGCAGTCATCGTGTTAAGGGAAACCAGATGAATGAATAATTATCATAAATTACTCGTTATAATGAATTGATTTCACTTTTTATTTTGCCTTTTTAAAGAAAGTGGGACAACCAGTGTAGTGTAACGACATGGAGGAAGCGTGCACACAAAACATTTGACGTGTTCATTCAGAGTTGGCTTATGCAATAGTTTCTTTTATATAATGAGGATACTACCTGCGTACACCACCTCCCGCCAGTCATTTTTACGACATACATAGGAGCGATGTCTTTCATACCCACACAAGGTCTGAAATGATGCAATAGTGTAATTTCTACGTGCAAAACAGAACCAAGTGTAATAATAATGAAGTAATGACCCATGTTGGCCAGCCCCCCCCCCCCCCCCCCTTTCCCCCTTAAAAATGGCCGATACGCTTGTCTAACGGGGGGAGACCGTCTGATGAACAGATGTCCTTCTGTTGTAATGCTATGTGTACAGCTTCCTTCTATTATTATATATGTATTGTGCTTATATGGATGCATCGTTGTTTGAATAAAAGCTGACTTGTATAAACAACCATTATAAATCGGCGTGCCTCGTCTAAATGATCTCATTACACAGTGACCTATGTCAGGTCCCTTGATCAAACAGATAGCAAGGCGAGGGAAAAACACGAAACATAGAAATACGAGGGTAAAACACGAAACATAGAAATACGAGGGCAAAACATGAAACAAGTAGCAAGAGCAGGGAAAAACATGAAATAAATAGAAAGACGAGGGAAAAAGCATGATACAGATAGAAAGACAAGGTAAAGCAAAGAATATTGTAGAGCCGTTCATTCTTCAGAGCACAAACATGCAACCTGATTTATGTCCATTCCACCTCGTATAGTTCAAACACTTATTTGGTTATTCCATGGTGTATGCTTAGTATCTGTGTTTCTATCATTCATATTTTCTGTTTCTAATGTTCATGTTCCCTGATTTTAATGTTGACATCTCCTGTTTCTAATGTTCATGTTCCCTGATTTTAATGTTGACATCTCCTGTTTCTAATGTTCATGTTCCCTGATTTTAATGTTGACATCTCCTGTTTCTAATGTTCATGTTCCCTGATTTTAATGTTGACATCTCCTGTTTCTAATGTTCATGTTCCCTGATTTTAATGTTGACATTTCCTGTTTCTAATGTTCATGTTCCCTGATTTTAATGTTGACATCTCCTGTTTCTAACGTCCATGTTCCCTGAGTTTAATGTTGACATCTCCTGTTTCTAATGTTCATGTTCCCTGATTTTAATGTTGACATCTCCTGTTTCTAACGTCCATGTTCCCTGATTTTAATGTTGACATCTCCAGTTTCTAACGTTCATATTCCCTGATTTTAATGTTGACGTCTCCAGTTTCTAATGTTCATGTTCCCTGATTTTAATGTTGACATCTCCTGTTTTTAATACTGGCATTTTCAGTTTTTAAAACTCATGCCTCCTGTGCTCAATGCTCATATTTGCAGTTAAAAATGTTAACATTATTGTTGTTTCATAAACCTATTCAGCATAAGGCTGGCAATCTCATCATGTGAAACATAGTGCCACAGGAAGAGTATGTGACTTCTTAGTACAGGCTTACTACAAGGAACTAGCTACAGTGGTGGCTCCTTGCTCCTTAAGAGGTGCACGGCAAAATGATGATGATGAATTGATAAACATATTGTTTGTTTTGGTTTTTGTCCACAGGTAAGACAGGTGTTTGACAATGACGGGCCAGTTTGAAATCTGATTGGAAGGATATGGGCCCGCCACTTGGTCTTTCATTTGCGCCATTTCTGTTGTCTGTTGTCTGTCTAATTTCTGGACACGGTAAGTCTGTTCAGACAAATATAATATGCACTTGCTTGAAGCTGTTGTTCCAGTTTCGTGGTTGTTGTAGTCGTGCGGAGATAATGTTGGTCATATTCTTACTGCTGCTGTTGTTATAGATGTTGATAATGTCAGACACCTGATATTCGGATCATGATGATTGCTTGATCAGGTTGCTATAAAAATACGGTTTTTAGTATTTCGGATATCAATTGCATGTAATTTTTTTTTTCTTAATTAAAAAGAAAAATTAAAGAAAACAACAGAAACAGATGGACGATGGGATAACATCAGATGAGCTTTATTCGTCACCGAACTTCCACCATCTCGTGGGAGTCTTCTCTGTTCAATTAAATTTTCCATTGCCAATACGGTATTCAGTGTAACTTTATTTTCCTTTATTGTTTTTTTTTTCTCATTATTGATAGTTACAACTGATTGTATTTGGTGTGAGATAATTGAGTTTTTTACTTTAGAATTTATTGATTGTGTTTTTAATTCTTGTTAGTTTACAGTGTAATGTACTTACTTACTTAGTCGTTCCCCTTCTACCGTGAGGTGTAGAGGTAACAGTGTAATGTACTTACTTACTTAGTCGTTCCCCTTCTACCGTGAGGTGTAGAGGTAACAGTGTAATGTACTTACTTACTTAGTCGTTCCCCTTCTACCGTGAGGTGTAGAGGTAACAGTGTAATGTACTTACTTACTTACTTAGTCGTTTCCCTTCTACCGTGAGGTGTAGAGGTAACAGTGTAATGTACTTACTTACTTACTTAGTCGTTTCCCTTCTACCGTGAGGTGTAGAGGTAACAGTGTAATGTAGCCAGTCATCTTGTTGACGTGTGTTTTCATGTTTTTGACATGTGCTTAAATATTGTCCTTTTTAAATTCTTCTTCTACGTTGTAGCCGGAGTTAACGGCCACATCTTCTTCGATCCTTAGCCGCCGATGGTCAAAGCAATCAGTGTCCATCACGTCTGGTGGCGTCTTGTAGGGCAACAACAAACTGCTTCCACTTGTTCGGTCGGCGGCCATCCTTCGTGCAGTGCCCCAACTCTGGTTCATTCTTTTCATCTCAGCCTCCACAGTTCTCCGCCAAGTTGTTTTTGGTCGGCCTCTCTTTCACTTTCCTTCAGGGTCCATAGCATAGCTGTTCTTGTGATGGCATCGGGGTCTGTTCTGAGGACGTGGCCAACCCAACTTCAGCGTCTGCCAGCTATGATGGTGTGCATGTCCTCTTGGTTGCTCCGAGTAAGCAGTACTTGATTGGTTATAGCATTCAGCCAAACGATTCGGAGAATTTTCCTTAGGCAGATTGTGTGGAAAGAGGACAATTTCGACATTTCCTTCTCTGTTACTCTCCAGCATTCCGCACCATAGAGAAGCACAGAAAGTACACAGCTCTCATATAATCTTAACATTATTCTATTATTTTTATTAGTCTACTGTTGTTGTTTTTTTTTCCTTTTTTTAAAAAAAAATCTGGCATCATCTAACATGATCATTACTCGTAGCTAGGCAACAAACATTCAAGACATTTATGTCACGTGACATCCGTTCAAGATCTGTAAATGTCCTCTTTATGCCGTTCATTACTGTAGTCAGTTCTCATCTCTCTTCCCTCAGGTATACCAGAACAATGGCTACCTTGTAATGCAGTCAAGAAGTTTCCTCACTACGTGTCCTGTTCAACGTCTTCTCTTCTCTTGTTCCACTGTCACGTGTTTGGTTCATGTCATCAGTTTCACATCAGTCATCCTGTCATACTATTTCAGTCCTTCTATTCTACGCAATCACTCATTTATGGTGCCTTTTTATATAATTTGCTATCAGATTTATAACATAAATTAGCGACTATAAATGACAGATAAACGTGCAATTACATAAGCGCCCAGTATCAACGTGATTGTACTATATGAAGGCACTCGAGATCTCAGAAGAAATCTGGGCCATTTTATATCACGAGGCCCCTCACATTGCTTACAACGGAGGGTTATGGTAGAGGACCGTGCATCCTGGGCTTAGGTGAGACATCAGAGGCAAAAGACCCTGCTTGTGCAGGCTGTCGTATGACCTCACCGCACGTGTCACAAACATATCTACTGCGCCACGTTTCAGATCAGACCAGAAGCCATCTCCACACTGAAGGTCAGCTGCAATGAATTTCCTACTTCTTCTGCCTCTGTCTTGATGGTGTACTCTGATAGCCTCTTTCCTGTCAATCTCTTGATGTTATGTTGATGTTATGTTGATGTTATGTTGATGTTATGTTGATGTTATGTTGATGTTATGTTGATGTTATATGCCCGTTTGTATTCCTCTTGATGTTATATGCCCGTTTGTATTCCTCTTGATGTTATATGCTCGTTTGTATTCCTCTTGAGGTTATATGCCCGTTTGTATTCCTCTTGATGTTATATGCCCGTTTGTATTCCTCTTGATGTTATATGCCCGTTTGTATTCCTCTTGATGTTATATGCCCGTTTGTATTCCTCTTGATGTTATATGCCCGTTTGTATTCCTCTTGCACGTTTGCTTTAAACTATTTCGTCAATTATGGTTTTCAGTAAGGTGTTTTGTCGCTTTATATGACCAGAATATTTTAGCTGTGTAAAATCTCATTTTAAAAATATGTTTTCATTCCTAGCTGTTCTATGACTACTTTATTTGAGTTCCTCTCTTTTCGTGAGATGCGTCTCATTCTTCTGTATGTCAACATCTCAAGGGGTAGGTAAATCTCCGAATTGTTTTGCTGAACACCCACTAACCATGAACTGATTACCCGGAGCACTCAAGAGGATATGCACACAATCATAAGAAGCAACAGCTGGATTTTAGTTGGCCATGTCGTTAGAGGAGACCCTGACACCATCATTAGAACTGCGATGCTCTGGATCCCAGTAGGATGGCGGAAGATAGGCTAACCAGAAATAATTCGACGGAGAACTGTGAAGGCAGGGTGTTTCCTCAAACAACTAGGCCATCTGCGAGGCCCATTAACTAGCGAGTCCTTTGTTTTAAACTCAGCTCTAGTAACTACCAACTTTAGAGAAAACTGTATGTGCCCGTGTCAGTTAAATGCTCAAGTAGTTATATTGATTTGTTTTTTTCAATCAGAGCTAATCCTTTATATGTCGTTGTTCAAGAGGCTACAGGCCTTTCGCCTGAGATGGAGATTCTTGACTTTTGCTAATTTCCCTTCCAGGTTCGTTCTTACCCTTTTAGGTTTAGTGATAAGCAAATAATCGTATAATGGTTTTTAAATGATCCAACTGTAACGTTCCAAAAAATAGCAATGCAGAAAATTCAACCAGAAGTTTATTGAACGTCATTCGAATAGCACTGGTAATTACACAATGATTTGATCGTTTACTTACGCTTAAACAAAATAGTGAGTATATCCAAAAGGAAAATATATCAAACAGAAGAAAAAAAACTGGTCTTGATAATCTCAAAGACGAAGTTCACCTAAACACTATAAACTGCCTAGCAAAAAGTTATATCTATCTTATCTATCTCGCACATTTCTCCTTTTTATACAGCTCCTTCTTTCTCCCGCCATTTTTAACACGTCTCACTCTTTTTCCACACGTTACATTTTATCTACATTTGCACACGTTTCGATGTTTTTCGACTTTTTTCACACCTCTCTTTTCCACCTAAGCAATGGAAAAAACCCAAAGATCACAACTATCACTTCACAAAATCCCACGCAAAACACGCTTTCAATGTAATTTTCTGGGACTGCCAACTGCAACTTTTATGATACTGCGTTTTGTGAGAAAACGCCATATTTGCTTTTAATGTATTTCCTTATTCTATGTAGTATTATAGCACGTATAAATGCTAGTGCATGCCAGGCGGTCACATTTACATTACGTTCTTAAATTTAAAACTTTGCATTTACTCAAAGATGAGATTCACTCGATAGAGATCGGCAACTCTTTCGAACAATTGAATCAGTTACGACTTAAAATTATAGAATGAAGTCAAGTACAAAATATGGATTTGCGATCCACTTTTACAGTTACGATAAATGCACTAAAATAAAGAAGAAGTTAAATGTTACATAACTTATATTTCACAGAATTAAAACGGTTGGCCAGTTATCATCAATCTGTAATTCATTATATTGTTAAAAATATATATTTCATTGTGCGTGTTATAACGTTTTATTGATTAATGATAACTGGCCATTCACATTTATTCTCAGCTATAGAATGTATGGCCAATTTATTTTCTGCCTGATATGAAGTGGTATCGCATCGATAATACAACTGTATCACTAACACACATACATAAACAAATAAATAAACGATTAATAGTCTTGATTTGTTTAAATTATTTCGTAAATACAGCGATCTGTCGAATCTTCTGTAAATAAACAATAGTTACGGTTTTTTTCACTTGATCTGCCGTAGTGGTCCACGAATGGCCAGTCTGTGGAGTAATAAAACGAGTTTTTCAAAGGTAGCAAACTTTGTTCAAGATCACTCTAGGCAGAGATATACATGTAAATAGAAGGATGATGCTCCTATTCTAGGGAGTCTCACGGGGTATTTAGAATGGAAGTACAACAACTGCGTCTTCTAAGTTGATCGTAAACTTTATATTCCCCGCCCACTTCCGTGTTAAAAAATATGTGTTACAATGTAGCGATTGACTCGTATTTATTAAGATCCCAGCCGAAGGTAATTCAAAAAAGTATTAATTGCAGCGTTAGCTCTTTATATGAGTATTTCTTTTTAATGTGTCATACAGGTGCAGTTCACTCAACCAAGTTATAAACTGCAACTAAAGATTGATATTTACATATATAACAAGAGATTTGTTGATGAAAAATTGTTCAACATGTTTACAATGAATAAAGTTGATTAGTCAAGAAAAACTGTTCATTTATTGTGTATCTTCACCGTGAGATATTACTGTACTGTGGGGTTTAACGAGTCTATTAGCTGTGCCAGTACGTTGTACTTAACTGGCCATGTGTTGACATTGATTTGTCGTTGAATTCTGGCTCAGTCACTGCTGGTTCTCAGTGAAGTCTTGACTGTTTCTTTTCAAGTCAGGAGTCGAATGGCTTGTTAGAGCACGTTCGCTGCTGTGCACAAGTAACTTTCAAAAGAGGTTGCAGCTTCGAGTGTCCTATAGACACGTCTCTTATGGATGGTGTCCAGCGTTGCATTCTAGTAACTAATACCAGAAACTGAGAGAAAAAAAAACACCGTATCGAAATTAAATTTTATGTCTACTGGTCTAAGCATCAGGCGACCTCCGCTTTCCTCCGCCATTTCATTTTCCTCTGAATTTTACCCGATGCTTATGAGCAGAAAATCTCAGACCCTTGTGTCAGATCAAAGTGGGTTCGGAGAACGGAAGAATGCCAATGATATATATATCTGTGTGTGTGTGTGTGTGTGTGTACACATATAAATATATTTAAAAAATATATATATATACATATATACAACAGAGTATTAACATCTGAAATATGCACAATGATTTCATCGTCTTCTCCTTTCGGCTCCCTGTGGGGCATGAGGATACCTCTGCTATTGGTTCCTTGCGAGGAAACCCGCACAAATCAGTCACCAGCTCGTGCAGTGGTGGTTCAGGACGCAAGTTATTGTACATGATAAAGTTGCCAGCCTCGTACACAACTGTACAGCCATAAGCATGTCATACATGTTAAATGTGCATTTAAATTAAAAAATGTATATGTTACAAGTTACCCCCTTTATGAATGGGTTATTATATCCAGTCTTTGATGCAAACTTTCCGCAGCTTGCTAAGGTTAATTGTTAATGAACACTACTAACATTTAACACTAATTGAGGAAAGTTTCCGCGGATTATGACTTTATGAGTTTTATTACTTGTTTACACTGTTAAATTCACAAGTTGAACTGGTATTCTTTTCACGTCCGATAGAGAAAACCTATTTTTAACTCCAATCCTGGCGTCTGGTCAGAAAGGAATCTCAGTGGTGAATCTACACGCAATCAGGTCTCATAGTAAGGAACGCGCTTAAGCAAAAGTACATTTTGGTTGAACGCAATCACAATTTCGTTTAGTTTATTGTCTGATTGAAGGCCTTTTACCGTTTAAAACTAAGAAGGGCTGGACCAACTCTAGCTACACAGAAAATGCTTGACATCAGCAAATTGAAGGACCCCCTTACCAGAAAAGCTTTTGCGACCGACATAAAGAAACGACATCAATTTGCCAAAAGTCAGGAAAAGACTGACTGAGGATATAAACCAGAAATTCAACACCATTTATAAACAATATTCCTTTGACCGCCGACCGATAGCAGGAAAGCAGTCATTAGGGCAACAAGAAATCATGTTCCTCACACTAGCGGGTAATTGGTACAACCAAGAAATGGAAGAAGTAGATCAATCCGCTGTGAACAATATATAAGGAAAGCAGCAAATCATGCTTGGGAATCCAAGAAAGGAAGAAGCAAGACTGCATAACACCAGAAACACTAAACACCATAACGATGAGAAAGGAAATGAACAGAAAGAAACAGAAGCGAAGTCCCCCAGGTTAAAGCAACTACATAGCGAACAGTACAGTCAGCTGGACAAGGAAGTTAAACGCCAAACCCGAGCCAACAAAAGGAATTTCCTGGACAATCTTGCAAGACAGGCAGAAGAGGCAGCACTGAGAAATGAACAAAGCTCAGTATACAAAATAACTAAATTCATCAGCGGAAAATGAGGTGCAAACAACATTACATTAGTAAGAGATAAGCAAGGAAATCTCATCACGACAGCAGAGGGACAGAAAACAAGATGGGCAGAGCACTTCAGAGAAACTCTGAACAAGGAACCAACAGAGACACAATTGAAGGTTCCTGAGGCTGAAAACGATCTAGATGTAAATACAGACACTCCACGAAAAGAAGAAATCATCACAGCAATCAAAGGGTTAAAGAACTGAAAAGCTCCTGGCCATGATAACTTAAATGCAGAGCTATAAGACAGACCCTGAGCTAGTAGCAGAACTATTAGAACCACTATTTGCACAAGTCTGGAAAACAGGGACAACACCATCAGAGTGGAACAAAGGAATAATTGTCAAGTTGCCCAAGAAGGGAGATCTTGCAGACTGCAATAATTGGAGAGGAATCACTCTTCTCTCAGTTCCCAGCAAAATATTAGGCAGGATAATTATACAGAGAATTTCAAAAGCAGTGGACTACAAACTGAGGAAAGAACAAGCAGGATTTAGAAAGAACAGAAGATGTGTGGATCATATATGCACTCTCAGGAACATTATAGAGCAGTGCTCAGAATGGCAAAGACAGCTGTACATTAATTTCGTTGATTTTGAAAAGGCTTTTGACAGCATACATAGGGACAGTTTATGGAAAATACTGAGGGCTTATGGAATTCCAAGCTGCATAGTGACAATCATAAAAAGCCTCTATGCCAACTTTACGTGTAGTGTTGGGCAGAGCAGCCTAACCTTTGAGGTGAAGACAGGAGTACGACAGGGATGCCCCTTATCAACCACTCTATTTTTAACAGTCATAGACTGGGTGATGCGCCAGACAACAGAGGGCAGTCCAAGAGGAATAAGATGGACTACATTTTCTACATTGGAAGATCTGGAATATGCAGATGACATTGCACTACTAGCATATTCACAACAACACATCCAGGAAAAACAGATTGGCTTAATAAGTATAGCCAGCAGGTGGGCTTGAAAATCAATTTAAAGAAGTCAGAGGTCATGACGCTCAATGTGAGCAACCCTGAGCCAATATCAGTAAGGAATCAGCAACTGGTACAGACAGACACCTTCACATACCTAAGATGCTTAGTAACACCAGACGGCGGGGCAGGCAAAGACATCAACATCAGAATGAATAAGGCAAGAACAGCCTTTTTTAGCATAAACAACATCTGGAAGTCCTCTCAATACAGCACAAGCACAAAATTAAAATTATATCAGAGCTGTGTGCTCTCTGTGCTTCTCTATGGTGCGGAATGCTGGAGAGTTACGGAGAAGGAAATGTCGAAATTGTCCTCTTTTCACACAACATGCCTAAGAAAAATTCACCGAATCTTTTGGCCGAATACCATCACCAACCAAGATCTGCTTACTCGGAGCAAGCAAGAGGACATGCACACCATCATAGCTGGTAGACGCTGGAGCTGGGTTGGCCATGTCCTCAGAAGAGACCCCGATGCCATTACAAGAACAGCTATGCTATGGACCCCTGAAGGACAACGAAAGAGAGGCCGACCAAAAACAACCTGGCGGAGGACTGTGGAGACTGAGATGCAAAGAATGAACCAGAGTTGGGGCACTGTACGAAGGATGGCCACCGATCGAGCAAAGTGGAATCAATTTGTTGTTGCCCTACAAGACGCCACTAGGCGTGATGGCCACTGACTGCTTTGACGGTCGGTGGTTAAGGATCTACGAAGAAGGAGAAGACCGTTTAAAACGTCTTAGTCTAGACTATTTTCATTTAAGCATCGTCATACTTATTGGCACTGTCATATAAGGTAGTGTAACTAAGTGCTATTTGACATGAATGAAATCTTTATGGCATATGCCTTGCCCTAATTATTCAATCTGATAATCTCTTCCCCCATCTTTGTCTGTTCAGACAAGATGTCTTACCGGAAACAATTATATCCTTGCTCCTGCTGTCCTACTACTTCTATAAGGTTTTAATCCGGACATACTTAAATGTTGTCAATTTTACAGGTCACGCCTACGAGATAATACTCTGTTATCCATAAACTGCCATCGTTAACCACGCTAACAGGAGTGAATTAAGCAATCTAAATATGGTGTCGAGGCACTTAATTTGTAATTACATTACTCACGAAACTAACGTTTGCAGTAGTATGAACAAATACCCCAGACTTGCCTAAAAAAATCAGCCTGTCAGGATGATTTTATCGTTTTACCATGGATGGGTTTGAAAAAAAATCGAAAAAAGGTGATTCGTCTTACGAGGACAAAAGACAAAGAAAATAGTCTACGTTACGGCCACAAGGCCTTCGTCAGGAAAGGAAAGAAAGTGAAGGCTAGATAGGACACATAAAAACTTAATAAAATAATAAAATAAAACCTAGGTACTTCCCTGAAGGCAAGAACCGAAATCCTATCAAAATCGCTGTCTGCCGATGAGCGCGTGGCTGAACAGGAAGTGACTTCCGCCGCCGGATGTACACAATACATACTAAGAAACTAAAAAACGAAACCGGACAATAAACTACCCAACGTGATAAAAGTGGGGACTGGAAATAGAAGAGGACAGAATGAGTGGGAGATAAATAAATATGAAATAAAAAATCAAGACAAATGTATATTGGCATACAAATAGAAGAATAGGATAAGAGTGGAAAGAGTAAAATAGAGCAAGAGAGGAAAGGGTGACCTCAGACAAAGGTGTTAAAAGTGTTGAGACCGGCTGGTTTTAGACACCGCATGCGGTGGATAAGACGGTTCTCAAGCTGTTCTCGGCTGGCAGTGTCAGAGAAGCAGGATCGGATCGCTGTGACCTGGATGTCGATGGGACCGTGGTGGTCAGGACCATTGAAGTGTATGGCAACTGGTGTGGACTTTTGCTGAGCGATGTCATTTAAGTGCTGGCTGAATCTGTCCCCAAGTCGTTTGCCTGTTTGGTCAATATAGGTTTTGCAGCAACGTTTACATATGATCGTATAAATGACATTGCGCGATTCACACGTGAAGCTGCTAGTGATGGTGTACGTAGCCTTAGGAAAGGACACCTTCTGGGTTGAGATGACATACTTGCACGTGTTGCATCGTGTCCAACCACAGGGTAGTGTGCCAAAGTGAGTGGCATTCTCCTATGGGAGACGGCTGTGAACAAGAAGATCCTTCAAGTTCTTGTCGCGTCTATATGCCACCAAAGGTGCTTCACTGAATACTTCTTGGGTCACAGGCTCTGCTTGGAGGATAGGGAGGTGGCGGAAAAGGATCTGTCTGACAGCAGTACTGTGAGGGTGATGGGTCAAGATTAATTTGACGCTATCCGAAGTGGATTTATAGTGAGGTTTGAGGGCCTCCTGACGAGAGATGGGGAGCACACGTTGGAGAGCAGAGGTGAGAACATGTTCCGGATAAAGTCTGCTACGGAAGAAATCTAACATCTCATTTGCTCGGAAGTGGAAGTCATCGTCGTCTTGACACAAACGGCGGAGGCGGAGAAGTTGTGAAAAAGGAAGGGAGTCACGACAGGCCCGAGGATGAGAAGAGGTATACAGGAGGTAGCTGTGGGCATTTGTCGGCTTGTAGTATACTGAGGTATTAAGGCCGGAGGGCGTGATAGAAATAGTAATGTCAAGGAAGTTGACAGATACCATATTGTGACGCGGGGACCGAGCATAATGAGCACGAAAGATAAAAACATTCCAGGCTGGGCTTTAGCTGGCGTTTTTTAAGAGAAGTGCAACCTCGTTTACAAGATAACGACCGAACATAGATAAAGGCATAATAGGAAAGATAATGTCTGTTGACTACAGAGATACATGTGTATCGTCAGGATAGAAAGAAAAATGGACGAACGAATAGGACATTTTCGTCACATAAATAATCTCGCCCCCTTTTTGTCCTTTAACTTTGACTTCCTGTCATGGCACCAAGAAACAATTGGTGTTATTTTCATGCATCATTCATTGATTTAGCCATCAGCTACCTAATTAACACAGGCCTTCTACAATTGGCACCAAGTTTTCCTGACCTATGTAATCCGAACAACACTTTTCTATGTCTTTTTGAAAATTCCATTCAGGTCCCGTCTCCACGTGTGTGTGTTTTCAACAAAGAACATTGACGGATCAAATACATAATATGTCAATTCGGCTGTCCATAATGGAAGGAAGAAGCTAATGAAGGAAATGCCGAAAAGAATCTGGGTAGCCGAATGTTGCGTGCATATTTTGACGCACATATTACAAAAATCGATATGGCTATTTGATATGGAAAAAAATATAGACATTCATTCATTTGTGTATGATTCACACTTTTGATTATAGGAGTAATCGTTCTTGATATTGATCCGGCGCATGGATTGCTCTTACGTTTGTACTTATTTTTTAGGGCCAGAAAATATATTAATTTGCTTATTGTGTTTATGGCCTGAATTCATATGTATTACATATTATTAGTACAAGTAGAATCAGTCCTATATTGTATATTTTGGATAATGGTAGATGCGGGACTAGATTCTTATTATTTTCAAGTATGAGTTGCTTGACCAAGTCGTGATGAGTTCCGATGTACCTGATAATGGCGGGTACGCATTTTTCAAATCAGGAAGTGGTTTTCTTCTAAAGGAGATGGTATCTCTACTATAGTTTATGTTAGAGACTCTCCTAAGGTACGGTACAATGTATAATTCGGACTCCATGTATTGCCAGACCCTATTTTGATGATCTCATGTCGATTCGACCTAGATGGAACATTGTGCTTCGTATCGCTAGGGTCGTGTTTTGTATCGACAAAGATGACAGACTTTCCTACAGCGGTTATGGCTACGTGAATTAACCTGATCACCGTAGAGCTGTATGGAACATTTATGAAATCATTTATATACCCATTATAAATTAACTCTGGCTTATATTCTCCTTCCTATGAATGAGTGAACGACAACTCAGGGAGGCGGCCATGTTAGATTTCGGTCATCATATGTTTTGATCACTGCCAAGAGAACAGATTATTTATCCTATTATCGGACAGTGACAGGGAGATCTCAATCTTGCTAGAAACCCCCCTCTTTCGTGGTTTCATAATATATGCTACAAACTATGGACGTCAAGTAACCTTAGTTATTTACCGATCTGCCTTCACTGACGCGTTTAGTCAGATAGGGGGATGCGGCCATAATATATCATGACATTGAACTTTTGATGTACTGCCCATTATTTCTGAATGTGTCATGACTTCAGATCTGCTATGTATACCTACAAATTGATATGTCAACATACCATGATGTACTCGTATGTCCCAGTGTGTACGTCTGAATAAATTGAGTAAACAAAGATTCCAGCAGTCTGCATTGGTGCCTTGTAGACACATGTGTATGAGTGGTTATATTGGTCAGCACACGAACAGTACACCATTCGCGGTAATCACACTCTACACTTCTACTTCATACATACACCATCCTGCGTCGGTTGGAGTGACCAAGTTTAGGGCCTGCTTCCCCTGGAGCCTTTGCCTTCCCTAACTCAGGACTAGGGTGAGTTACCCATTTACAGCTGGGTAGACTGGGGGGGCATGCCTGATCTCAACAACACACCACTCTTCCTTACAGAGCATACAGACTGACACTTCATTAGAGTGGAAAGAAGAAAAGAAACTTTACAGTGGCGAGCCAGATTCCTGGGTCCAGCTTACGCAGTTTTTGTGTTGAGAATCACAGTTTACAGCTGAAAGAACATTTGTTTGAACACATCAACACCAGTAGGACAGCTATACAGTCGATGTCAGCTTGACCTGTATTACCGATAGGATGCTGTATCTAGGTCAGCGCTTGTTGACAGTTTTTCGCTGTACAGACAGTATTACACAGGACAGTGGTATCAAGTGTAGAAAATATCTGGAGCAGTATTGTTGACATTTCTCAACGTACAGAAGAATCACAGTGTTGTTGAACATAAAGTGCATAGTTCATCGTTGGATCTTCATATGCTCAAAAGAGAAAAAATTGACAGTGTAATAGTTTAGAATTAAATCTATTACTCAATAAAGTGGCAAGTTATTAGTATTAAAATAAACTGTGCCTGCTTTACAACACTATACCTGCAACACATTCCATTCATGACATAAATTATATTGTATGCTATATGCTATTTATGCTTACATGTTATTTGTTTATATGTGTAGGTGTTTATATGTTGCGGGCCTGGATGGGAGGTGACTAGAACAGGAAATACCGAGTGATATTGGTCTTGTTCTGGCGTTCGATAGGGAGCAATTTCTTAATTGAAATTTGCATGCAACATAGTTTGCAAATATTTGGTTAGTTGTGACGACTGTTTCATATTTGTATTTGTAACATTTTTTCTGTTCTTTATTTTTGTTTGATTTGTTTGTATAATTGTAGGTCTCATCTTTCCTTTCATTTCAGTTTTTTACACCCTTATGTTTATACACTGTGGCGTTATTTGTCTTGTCATTTTATTATTGCAGTTATCATCACGGTTTCTGTGATCATTTTTTTCATTTCTCCTATTTAATTTAATTTGATCTCTGCAAATGTGTTCATATTGTCTTTTCTTGTTTGTCCTTTGTAATGTCTTTAGTTGACATATGACGTATAGTGGTATACACTGATAGTATAGTACAGATCAGTACTTTATGATTGTTATTGTTATAAAACAAAATGTACAAGACCTTTGTAAGGCTTGTCTCCCAAAGTGATTGGTAAAGGGAAATATTTTTTCCACAGGTACTCAAGTGATCTTTGATTACATTGAGGTATACAAGACCTTTGTAAGGCTTGTCTCCCACAGTATTTGAGATACAGTTATTGTGTCCATAGGTACTCAAGTTATCATTGGTTATTATAAACCATACAAGTTTGGACTAAGACTAAGTCTATGGTATAGACTTGTCTCTCATTAACGTGAAAGAGGGTAATTTATTTACTTTTTCAGGTTTCTGATTTAAGAAGACAATATGTCTACATTAGATTATTTCATTGCACAAGGAAAATCTCTTGATAAGACTGGAAAAGACTTAGAACAATGGGCTGTTGCTCAATATGACAAAGCATTAGCTGCAGAAGAGAAAAAAATTGCTGCTGCTGTTGAAGAAAGAAAAGCTGCTGCTGAGGAAAAAAAAGCTGCGGCTGAGGAGAGAAAACTTCAAATAGAAGAAAAAAAAGCTGCTGCAGAAGAAAGGAAAGCTCTAGCTGAAGAAAAAAGATTAGAAAAAGAAGCTGATACTGCTGCTGAACTTAAGAAATTGCAGATGCAAGTGGAGGAAAGGAGATTTGAGGCAGAACAGAAGAAATTAGAAGCTGATGCAGAGCAGAAAAAAATTAGAAGTTGCTGCTGCTGCAGAACAGAAAAAATTAGAAGTTGCTGCAGAACAGAAAAAATTAGAAGTTGCTGCTGCTGCAGAACAGAAAAAATTAGAAGTTGCTGCTGCTGCAGAACAGAAAAAATTAGAAGTTGCTGCTGCTGCAGAACAGAAAAAAATTAGAAGCTGCTGCTGCTGCAGAACAGAAAAGATTAGATAGAGAAGCTGAAGAGAGAAAAGCAATAAGAGAACATGAGTTTGAATTAGAGAAATTAAAATTGACATGTATGAGTAATGTTAATCAGGCATCTGGTGGTAATGGTAAACCCTTTGTGTACAAGGTCAAGGTACCAGCGTTTAACCCTACCAGTGATGACATAACATTTTGGCTTTCTAGATTTGAACGGGCTTGTCGATCTCATAATGTTGACAAATCACAGTATGTGAATCAGTTGTCTGAAAATCTAAAAGGGGAGTCCCTAAGTAAGTTATATTTTGTTGAAGAGGCCGACAAAGATAATTATGATGCTGTTAGGGCAGCTTTGATAAAGAGATATCAGCTGTCTGAGGAAGGTTACCGTCTTTTGTTTAAAAAAACAATGAGACCTGAGGTAGGTGTAGAATTCTCAGATTTCATCTCAAAAGCACGAATTACACTTTCACGATGGATTGAATTATCCAAAACAGAGAAAACATTTGATGGTCTTACGGATTTATTGCTAAGAGACAAGGTCATGTCTTCTGTAAATAAATCATTCCTAGAGTTCTTACATGAGCGTAAACCTGGTACAATAAAGCAAATGGAAGAATATTGTGACCAGTATGCCACGGCACACCCTGACATGATTCTTAGTAACTCTAACATTAAAGAGAGTATGCCAGTTGCTTCGGCAACAGAATATAATCAGAATTACTCACACAAATTCCAAGGAGCTAAAAATAAATTTGATAAAAAGGTTAATTGGAATAAGTATCAAAACCAAGATAACCACTCAAATCAGGGTTCTTCTTCGAAGAACTGGAATCGGGCTGATAGTCCTCGACACGCGAGGGGTACCCATAATGTTAGAAATTCTCGAAAGGGAGTAGCTATAGGAACTACCCAAGTGCTTCATGGAGACAAAAGAAACAATATTACAGGGATACTCAATATAACGAGCGTGATGATTATGATCATGAATATTATGATTCAAACCCAAATAGGGGTTATAACAGAGGCAATAATAATTATAGAGACAATTATAACCGAGGTAGATCACAACACAAAAGACATGGTAAATCTTATTACCAGGCTAACTCTGCACAACAGGAGTTCCACGACACCGATAATCAGAATAATGATAAAAAAGACTCCAACAGTGTAGCAAATTCCGCTTTCGATTTTGCTAGAGCATCTGAGTGTTCGCAATGCAAAACATTATTCGATCCAACCACAGTGTCTACTTTAAGCTGCGGTCACCCGCTTCCCGCTCTCCATGCGTCAATTGCGCATAATGGAAGGGGTGCTCTTGTCTTTAATAGGGGCCTAATAGATGGTACTCCGGTATCAATTCTTTTCGATTCGGGGTGCACTACCATTGGAGTGAGGCAATCACTCGTAAATCCTTCTCGAGCTACAGGCAATATAGTCAAATGTGTAACATTTGGTGGCACATTGGAGAAGTACTCCACTGCCATTATCAATATTGCTACGCCTTTCTTTACAGGAGAGGTGCAAGCATGTCTCTTGCCGAATCCGATCGCTGATCTTATCATCGGTCGCATTCATGGAGTGAAAGAATGCACTCCACAGCAAATTTCTAATTGGGAAAATGTTAATATGCAATCGGCTAATGCAGTAATCACTAGGGCTCAAGCTCTTAATATGCCACAATCTTCACATTCTGAAGATAATGATGCGCAGATCCAAGATGATCCCTTGGAGATTTCCCACGATTCCTTTATCAAACAGCAGGAAGATGATCCTACTCTAAAGAAATTCTTTACTCTGGCAACAAAAGGTGATCCGAATAAGGATACTAATCGTAAATCTTGGATTACGATGAAGAATGGCGTACTTGTACGTATGGTACAAGACTCCGCTAAGTCCATTCATTCTCAATTCCTTGTGCCTAAAAATATGAGAGTTAAAATCTTACAGCACGCTCATGATTCGCAGTGTGCTGGACATATGGGTTTTTCCCGTACTAAAGCTAGAGTTCTTCAATCTTTCTTTTGGCCTGCTGTGAATAAGGACATACGAATCTATTGTCGATCTTGTAAAGTATGTCAAGAGATTAAATCCAGAGGTCCACGCCATGATGCACCTATTCAGGCTGCAGACATTCCCATTCGGCCATTTCAAAAAATGGCGATAGACATCATTGGTCCATTTAAGATAAAGTCTGCTAGAGGACACCAATTTATTTTGACGTGTGTTGATATGTGCACACGTTGGCCGGAGGCTGTTCCTCTAAAGAGCATAACTACTGCTGATGTCGCAGATGCTCTTTGGTTAATATTTTCTCGTCTGGGGTTTCCAGCAGAAATATTATCCGACCATGGTACCCAACTCATATCGGATACCATGTCTCAAGTAATGTCGACTCTGAAGATAGAGAGATCGCTGAGTAGTATTTATCATCCTATGTCCAATGGGATGGTGGAACGTTTGAATAGAACTCTGAAAAACCTACTAGGTAAGATAACAGAAGATCATCCTCAGGATTGGGATAGGGTTTTACCCGCGGCTCTCTTTGCATATAGAGAGGTCGCCAACGAACATACAGGATTTTCTCCCTTTGAACTTGTCTTTGGCGCGAAACCGCGAGGTCCCATGTCCTTACTTCATGATCTTATAACTGCTGATAATATTGTCGATGACACAAAATCCTCTTATGAATATGTCATCGCACTTAGACACAAGATTATTGAAGCATGCAAATTGGCAACTGCTTCTTCTGAATTTGCGAAACAGAAGGCAAGGGAATTTGCCAATAAAAAGAGATGTTTGCGTCAACTTTGTCCAGGTGACAAAGCATTTGTCTTGCTACCTTGTAGGGAAAATAGACTTCTCATTTCTTGGAAAGGTCCGTACGATATAATATCAAAAGTTTCCGATGTTGACTATATCGTCGATATTGACGGGAAGCGTAAAACCTTCCACATCAACATGCTCACGGAATTCCATGAACGTCCTGATTATTTACAGCCTGTTTTCCAGGCAACGGACGATTTTCCAGTCCAACATGGACAGTACTCATCTCTGTCAGTAATACAGGATGAGGAAACGAGTTTCTCGGATGTAAATTTACCTTTTCCAATGATTCCTCTTTACTCTAATGAATCATGGAAAGATGTTGCAATTTCTCCAGAATTATCTCCAGGAGAGCAGAAACAAGTTTCTACTTTGTTAGAACAATTTCAGGATGTCCTTACTGACATTCCTGGTCAAACGGATGTCATTCAACATGACATTATTCTTACTGACCATAGTCCTATAAGAGTCAGACCGTATCCTATCCCGATACATTTTCAAGCACAGGTAGAGAAAGAGTTAGATGAGATGATAGAGTTAAAAAAATTATTGAACCATCCACATCAGCATATTCTTCGCCGATGGTTATAGTACGGAAAAAAGACAATAACATACGTCTTTGCGTGGATTATCGCAAATTGAATCAAGTGACTAAATTTGATGCTGAACCTATGCCTTTACTAGAAGAGCTACTTACGAGACTATCGAATTCTCACTTCTTTACTAAACTCGATTTGTCTAAGGGATATTGGCAAGTTCCACTATCCGAACACGCCAAACCGTTTACTGCTTTTTCGACGCCTAGGGGTCTATTCAATGGAATTTCATGCCTTTCGGTCTTATGAACGCCCCTGCTACATTTGTACGCATGATGCGTCGAATCCTATCTCATCGCTCAGATGTCATTGCGTATCTTGATGACATCTGTCTTTTCAGTGATACTTGGAACGATCACTATAATGGTATAAATGAACTATTGTCTATCTTACGCGAGCATAACCTGACAGCGAAACCATCGAAAGCATGTATTGGTTTTAGCGAAATATCTTTCTTAGGACACCGTGTTGGTCATGGGTTCCTAAAAACAGAAGACCATAATACAAGTAAGATACTTAACATTTCTATTCCTAAGACTAAAAAGCAAGTACGAAGTCTCTTAGGTCTAATACAATTTTATGGACGATTCATCCCGAATCTGTCCTCCATTATGTCACCTCTTTCTTCCTTGCTAAAGAAAGGGTCTCCTAATGTAGTCCATTGGACTCAAGAATGTCAATCCTCTTTGGATAAGGTTAAAACTATGTTTTCTACTTCACCTATCCTAGTATTGCCTTCTAAGGATAAGACATTTATTCTTCGTAGTGACGCTTCATCCACCGGGATTGGAGCTGCACTAATGCAAGAGTACTCTGGAACTCTGCATCCTGTGATGTATATTTCTCGGAAATTAAATGCCGCAGAGAAGAATTACTCGGTCCTAGACCGTGAATTATTGGCTATGGTTTGGTCAATCCTTAAAAACTGCAAAAGATTTCTTCTGGGCGCGCATTTCATTGTGGAAACTGACCAGAAAGCTCTTACGGCTATTCAGAGTAAAAATCTGAAGAGCGCGAGATCAACGCGATACGCGATTGCTCTACAGCCATTTCATTTTTCGGTGCGAGCTATCCGTGGGTCAGAAAATGTGATGGCAGATATTTTGTCTAGATGCCCACATGATTCATAACTGTTATACAACTTTGATACAGTTGTTTCTATGTTGAAATGTGTACACATATGTAATATATCATATATTGATTGTAACACTACTTAGCGGTTCATTGATATTTATTCACCGCTGATCTTTCAATGTTTTTCGTCTTTGATGATCATGATGTTAAGATATCTTAGATGAAATTTATGTATAAACTAATGTGGAAATTGTGTCATTGCTATTATTGTAGTATGCGTTGGTGACACCTCTCTGAAAATATTAATACTTAGAGAAGTACCTTCTCTAAGGTCATAAAACTTATGCTTATTATCTGCGCATTGTTATTGGTGCGTTGTGAGCCTATTGTATGTTGCTCCTAGATGTGATTAAAAAAAAAAATGTACCATTTTTTTTCCCGAGGGGTGTGGTAATCTGTTGCGTGCATATTTTGACGCACATATTACAAAAATCGATATGGCTATTTGATATGGAAAAAATATAGACATTCATTCATTTGTGTATGAAAATGCTGTCTATGGTAAAAGCGAGAGAATCCATGTTTGATTCACACTTTTGATTATAGGAGTAATCGTTCTTGATATTGATCCGGCGCATGGATTGCTCTTACGTTTGTACTTATTTTTTAGGGCCAGAAAATATATTAATTTGCTTATTGTGTTTATGGCCTGAATTCATATGTATTACATATTATTAGTACAAGTAGAATCAGTCCTATATTGTATATTTTGGATGGGTAGGCGGGACTAGATTCTTATTATTCCGGTCTAGCGGAAGTATGAGTTGTCTTGACAAGTCGTGATGAGTTCCGATGTACCGTGATAATGGCGGGTACGCATTTTTCAAAGGGCTGGTAGATTCTTAAGGAAATATAATTCAGGAAGTGGTTTTCTTCTAAAGGAGATGGTATCTCTACTATAGTTTATGTTAGAGACTCTCCTAAGGTACGGTACCATGTATAATTCGGACTCCATGTATTGCCAGACCCTATTTTGATGATCTCATGTCGATTCGACCTAGATAGAACATTGTGCTTCGTATCGCTAGGGTCGTATTTTGTATCGACAAAGATGACAGACTTTCCTACAGCGGTTATGGCTACGTGAATTAACCTGATCACCGTAGAGCTGTATGGAAACATTTATGAAATCATTTATATACCCATTATAAATTAACTCTGGCTTATATTCTCCTTCCTATGAATGAGTGAACGACAACTCAGGGAGGCGGCCATGTTAGATTTCGGTCATCATATGTTTTGATCACTGTCAAGAGAACAGATTATTTATCCTATTATCGGACAGTGACAGGGAGATCTCAATCTTGCTAGAAACCCCCTCTTTCGTGGTTTCATAATATATGCTACAAACTATGGACGTCAAGTAACCTTAGTTATTTACCGATCTGCCTTCACTGACGCGTTTAGTCAGATAGGGGGATGCGGCCATAATATATCATGACATTGAACTTTTGATGTACTGCCCATTATTTCTGAATGTGTCATGACTTCAGATCTGCTATGTATACCTACAAATTGATATGTCACAAGTAAATGACAATGAGAATAAATGTAGGAAATGATAACAAGGTTGAACTTGAAGAAATGCCAGTACGAGATTTATACATATACCTTGGCATTAATATAGACAACGTTGGAGGGAAGACATATATCCAAACAAGAACACACAAAGCAAGTGGAGCTTTCATTGCATTTGGAAACATATCAACATCAAGAGAAATCAAATCCAACACACACAAAAATAATCTTCAACTCAAATGTTAAGTCAGTCCTATTGTATGGCTATGAAACTGGGAAAACAGCAAAAACACCAACTCTAAAGCTACAGACTTTCATAAATGGGTGCTGGCGTAGAATAGAAGGACTGAAACGGTATGACAAGGTCACCAATATGGAACTGATGACAAGAACCAGACAAGTGCCAGTGGAACAAGAGTTGAGAAGAAGACGCTGGCGATAGATAGGACACACATTGAGGAAACCTGTTGATAACATTACAAGGCAGTCCTTGTTCTGGCATCTCCAGGATAAGAGAAACAGAGGTAGATGAAAAACACATGGAGAAGAGAACTGGAAACACAGGTGAAAATGATGAGGAAGACGGGAAAGAACTAGAGATGATGGCACGTGACAGGAAGACTTACTATGTTTATGTTCAAGGGTTGTGCTTCTTGGGGAGCTAAAGGGGATTGTTTGATTGATTGATGTGTGTGTGTGTGTGTGGGTGGGTGGGTGTGGGTGTGTGCGTGCGTGCGTGCGTGCGTGTGTGTGTATGTGTGTGTGTGTGTGTGTGTGTGTGACATTATTGAGCTCTCTCTGTTTATTGTTTATCATACTATAGTCATTCCAGAATGAGTACTGCCCTGTAATGCCAAGAGCAGGTTTCCTTAACGTGCATCCCATAGAGCGCATGCATCCTCCCCTCACCTTTTGATACATCGGCATTCATATTTTAACTGAAGTTGTTTTTTTTTGGTTTTTTTTTTTGGTGTTATAATTTTTACAACATGGAGTAGCCGACCCTATGCTCTAACCTCATTAATCGTCTCCACAAGATGGCTGGTACGTCACAGTATTATTATTCTTAACTACCTCTTGCCATATACGGAGGCATATCTGGAGTCATCCTTATATGACCACCAACTAAGCACAATGTTTTAGTATACAGATGTGGAAGTAAACCTCTGTCTGTGAGTATAATTACACTCTCATTGACTTTTGAAATCATCCACACACTTTAAGGGATTCGCTCTGTGGTGAAACATGTTGAGAACGCAACATTGCACACTAATTTTGGAGGAGTCACTTGAGACCCAGACTCGTTGGCTTTTATCTGGTTGGCTACAGGCAGGAGGGTCTCACTATGGACCTATGATAGGCAAGGGAAGTTGGGAAGTGCCTCTGTGTAGGAAGTGAGAACTCATTGAGACCGCCCAGTACCAGAGAACAGTACTTTAGCTCTGCATATTTGAAGAGCTCACTTGGATGGTGGGGAATGCACAGAATGCTACATGCGACGATCATTTAAAAGCAAGGCAAACTGGAGAAACTCGGGATCATTATTTTAACTCAGCACGTTTCGGAATGACAGAAAAGCCACAGGGCAAGCCTATATCTACAGTGTAGATAATACCTGGCGTCTGTCGGCGTCTGTGACCTAATGAATATGAACGCAGTTTCATAATCCAGATATACCAGGTTCGAAACTTTCTGCAGACGGTTTTGTAGCAGATCGCTTTGTGTGGATTTTTAACAACGGTTATAAGCGCCGTACCGTTCAGAAAGCAATGGCAATCTACTGAATGAAAAAAAAAATGCCTAGAAAAATCACAAACAGCTAATAAAAGCTGGGGTTGATTGCCACGTCCTGTAAAGGATAAGCAACTAACTAACTTCAACCTGGTAATGGCTGCAATAGAGCGAGAAGCTGAGCAGTCCTAGTTAAACAACAACGTTCTCCTTGCTAGCCTCAGTAATACCACCTTATTTTATTTTGCTGTATCTTAATTCTTTTTTTACGTCAGCTGCAAACATAGGTACCTGCATCTGCTCTTGAGTTAGGGTAGATAAAAGCAGCGAGGAATAAAACCCGTCATCCACCCTAAACAATCTGAGAACTAGTATACGCGAAGTCTTTAACTCTTCACTCCCCTAAGACAGTATCTGCTCTGGGACCCCCTTTAACTTTATCGTAATTTATTTTAGAAACCTTATTAATCCAGACATATTTATTTTTCCCGTCTGCTGGTTTTCCCCAATGAATCAGTTCAAGTTGTCGGACATGTAAACAGAAGAAAAAAGAATTTAATGAGAGTGGAATTACTTGTCGAAAAATCTACGAAGCGTGGATACGTGGTTTTGTGATTACGACACAAATAGCACTAGAAGATGGTGGACAGTTTGTGCTATTGGTTCTTAATGAATATTTCTTTTGTCTGTTTTGTCCGTGTCATTTATGTTTTTGTGACTACCAAACAATGTTTCCTGTATTCATTCTGTTCCGTCATAAAATTAATAGATGTATATTTTTACTTTAACTGGACGGTGTAAAAACGTGTCTTGGACAGCAGTCCGAAACAATATCAGTTAACAGTATTTGAAACCGCAAGTTTGAAATAAAAACGCACATGATGGTCGCGCCAGTCGGTATAATATGTGAAGATGTGAAAGTTTATAATAGTTATCTTTATTATTGTGTTATATATAACAATTGTTACACTCGCTTTTGATGTTTGAAGAAATGTATGGAGTTAAGAATGTAGCACAGACGTGTTTGCAGACATGTGAGATAAAGAAGCAAAACAACTTGAGACAAGCAGGCGGATACTGAGATGGATAGAAAGAAAGGCAGACAGAGAGAGTAGAGAGAGATAGAGAGAATGAAGGAGAACATGTCAAGTATAAGAGAAAACGCGTAAAAATCGGCTCATTGATTTATCTAGACACCCTGTCAGTAATCTAACCACTGCCTTGCCCCAACTCTCATCCTCTCATCCTCCCAAGGGATCGTTCTATGATCATCGCTTTTGTGTTTTTCCAGCTACATCATCGACCTTTGGAAGGTTTAAACCTTTTACCCATCGCTTAATTTTTCCAAGAACGACCGCCCATGAACACGATAGATCCCTCTCGCCGGGGCCAAGCAATGATTTGTTTGGACATCCCAGGCGTATAATTTTACAAGTGATGGGGACGATGTGGAGGTGAAGTTGTTTTCACACATTGTTATCTTATCCTATCAAGTGCCGTCTCCACGTCGACATTGGCTGTAGTTGATCTCCATATAGTTTTCTCATGTACTAGTGCATTCTTCAACTCAGATGCTAAGGCTGTCTTATTGTATGGTTGTGAAACGTGGACATCAATAAAAATTATAACCAGAAGGATACAAACTTTCATAAATAGGTGCTTGCACAGAGCATGGTTGAAAAGGTATGACTAATGTGATTAATGTGACTAATGTGACTAATGTGACTAATGTGACTAATGTGACTAATGTGGAACTGATGGAAGAACTGGTATGACAAGGTATGACTAATGTGGAACTGATGGAAGAACTGGTATGACAAGGTATGACTAATGTGGAACTGATGGAAGAACTGGTATGACGATGTGGAACTGATGTGGAACTGATGGAAGAACTGGTATGACGATGTGACTAATGTGGAACTGATGGAAGAACTGGTATGACGATGTGACTAATGTAGAACTGATGGAAGAACTGGTATGACGATGTGACTAATGTAGAACTGATGGAAGAACTGGTATGACGATGTGACTAATGTAGAACTGATGGAAGAACTGGTATGACGATGTGACTAATGTAGAACTGATGGAAGAACTGGTATGACGATGTAACTAATGTAGAACTGATGGAAGAACTGGTATGACGATGTGACTAATGTGGAACTGATGGAAGAACTGGTATGACGATGTTACTAATGTAGAAGTGATGGAAGAACTGGTATGACGATGTGACTAATGTAGAAGTGATGGAAGAACTGGTATGACGATATGACTAATGTAGAAGTGATGGAAGAACTGGTATGACGATGTGACTAATGTGGAACTGATGGAAGAACTGGTATGAGAAAGTGACTAATTTGGAACTGATGGAAGAACTAGTATGACGATGTGACTAATGTAGAAGTGATGGAAGAACTGGTATGACAAGGTGGCTAATGTGAAAGTGATAGAAGAACTGGTATGACAAGGTGGCTAATGTGGAAGTGATTTAAGAACTGGTATGACAAGATCCTTAATGTGGAAGTGATGGAAGAACTGGTATGACAAGGTGACTAATGTAGAAGTAATGGAAGAACTGGTATGACAAGATCACTAATGTAGAAGTGATGGAAGAACTGGTATGACAAGGTGGCTAATGTAGAAATGATGGAAGAACTGGTATGACAAGATAACTAATTTGGAAGTGATGAAGGAACTGATATGACAAGGTGACTAAAGTGGAAGTGATGGAAGAATTGGTATAAAAAGATGACTGTGACGAAACGTCTGTCCGTGTTCTTTTAATGGGGCTCTCACACCTTTAGCCACTACGGCAAGATATTTTCTTTTCTTCATTTTCTCTCTAATTGCTTTTTATTTGGCATAATTTTTGCCCTTTCATTCATTTTTTTACTCTCTATGGTGAATCTAGTAGGGAGAAGTCTCTAACACTCCATACCCCTACGGAAGTATCGGCCACGGGACTCTCTTTAATTTTCACATGTTTGCTTTGAGCCGATCCTAGACAGAACCGTAATAACGCCATGTAATTTGACCGATCAGCGACTGATAAGTTTTCGCTTCATTCGTCTGGCCACATTTGATAGAGACGGTCATCTCTATTGATCCCTTTGAACGGGACGATCCGTCACTTGACTCCAGGTGGCTAGCGACTATCCCTATGTTTGCACAAGACGGGAAATAATGAAGTAATCGCTTCCGATGTACATTCTGTATCGAGATTACAGATAAATATGTCTGGAAACTCAAGATTTGCAGACGTTAGCATCGGGGCAGTATCAGTGCACAACATTTGTTTGTGAAGATAGCACAAGATGCCGGCGGATGTCTGACGCACGATATGAAGAGGTCACGCGTGGATATTAAATGTAATATTTTGAAACACGTGAGGGTATTTTTTTAATTTGAAACACACCTTCCCACGTAGTGCTTAACGAGATTCGATTTGATTGGTTGATTTTAGAGGCCGGGTTATACAATGTATCTCATTGGAAAATTAGGCGGAAACACAGCTGGAATAGGAACTTGGAAACTGGAAATATAATGTCACAAAATCGGAGTCACAACACACACTGCAGCGCAAACGTCAGACTAGCAACTCCTAAAAGCCAGAAAGAAAAAAGGAGACATTGGACTTAAAAATTCCACAACTATACTACTGGACAAAAGTTAAGGGCCACCAAGAAAAACTCCACAATGGACCAATTAAATGCAAGCAGGTGTAAACAATTTATTACAAAATAAAGTTGATTCATCCGTGGAAAAGACCAGTCAAGCGTATTTTAGTAATGCATTTCTGTGTGCATTAGGTTAATTTTTTTCAAATGTCAAAAAACTGGGTCACTTTAACCCGCACGTGAAAATTGCCATTTTTGCTGCAAAAACTCGCGGTTTTTGCAACACGCCCCACTAGTTCAAAAGGTGAAAAGTGAGTTGAATTTCTTTTTGTTAGTAAGTCACACATTATTAAAAAACGCTTGACTGATCTTTTTCACGGATAAATCAACTTTATTTTGTAATAAATTGTTTACACCTGGTTGCATTTAATTGGTCAATAGTGGAGTTTTTGTTGGTGACCCTTAACTTTTGTCCAGTAGTATATAAGTAACAGATCGAGCATTGGGTAACTTAGGAATTTACAAGTAAACCCGCAATTTTAATACAAGACTGGAAACTTTGGAATTTGATCACAAGTCGTAGAGGAATTAAACAAAAGTTTACCCAGGACCAGTGATTTCGCAGAATCCACCGTCATAGGAATTAACTCTAATTTCGCAGACCAAGTCATAGAGGAATTAAACAAAAGTTTTCACAGGCCAATGATTTCGCAGAACACCTTTCTTCAGAGGAATTAACTCTTATTTTCAGACCTAAGTGATTCGAAGCATCTAATACAGAGCTGTGTCCAATCTAAATCTGTGCATGGAGATTGTGTATTCCCAAAATTGTGGGGTAAGTGTTAACAATTTATTTACTTATGTAAATTTTACAATGTTACAGGTTTCTTGCTAAGTGGTTTGGGACCCCAAGATGCAGCAATAGTGAATGCAGTCAGCGACCCATAGCTGTACTGCTTGCATCAGGACCAGCGAACCAGAGCTGGTCAAGACCGCACTCCACCTCCACGTGGTGGTCCCGGAAACAGTCTGAAGCAGTGCAGTCTGGCTGAGCGAGTGCGGATCGCAATGGGAAGGCAAACCCGGTCCCTAAAAAATGCCGTGCTGAAGTCGGATGTGTCGACCGAAAGGTGCAGATATCACAGCTATGGCGTAAACAGACACAACGCAACCCTCGTCCTTTTCAGGGCGAACGAAGAAGAAGAAGAAGCTAAGTGGTTATATATGATGCTGGCAACCTCAACATTACAGATAAATATGTCTAGAAAGAGTATATTCATGAACCACTACAGCAAGCGCTGGTGATGGTTTCTTGCAAGTCGTGCGGAAAATCCGACAGCAGAGGTGACCCCAGACTCCGACTGGAGCAGTGTTGAGTGATGATTACATCACATGTGCCTCAAGTGTAGCATATCATTTTGTGAGACATATGTAACCTGTCGATGTTAGTTCAGGCACAAATCATTATTCGCGCTGTCCAGACACAATTTCCCAGTTATTCCCCAGAGGAATAGTGGTGATTTTTATTCATCTTTCCTTAGTTGCACTGTGTATAATTTAATTCTTCTGAGAGATTAACATTGGTGGGTGGACAACGAGAAGATGCGCCTGTTAAGCTTCAAACTCAGTGTACTTAGCAGAGGCATTTTGTTCTTTCTATTTTGTCCAAAAGTTTGTGGAACGAAGCTAGTTGTGAGTGAAACGCTGGGAATCAACACCAACCGCCTAAATCGGACAAGTTGTGTGACGAAGTGCCCTCATCACCAAGCAGTGACGCAAATCACAGCTGCAGGACTCACCTAAAAGTTAAGTGCTTATAAAAAGGCACCAGCAAAACGGACATTGATAAAACGCTCTATTTAATCTCCGTTAGGAGAAAATTTTATTCCAATATAAAATTTCACCAATCTTTCCATATTTATTTTAACTGTTAAAGACTAATTCATTATTAAACTTGTTACATGTTATTTTAAAACTAAACAATCATAGGCGATTCAGTTTTTTATATGTATGAAAGCAAACGTATGAGCCAGAACAAGATATATATATATATATATATATATATATATATATTTATATATATATATATATATATATATATATATTTATATATATATATATATATATATATATATATATTATATATATATATATATATATATATACAGTAGAACTCCATTTATCCGAACCCCATGGGACCGAGCATCGTTCGGATAATCAAATGTTCGGATAATTGGATTACATAATGTATCGAGTACATGTACACATATTTCTAACAATAATTAACCATCACAAGGAAAATACACTATAAAACATATTTACTTGTACTGTAATAATAATACCCACACTGTATTAGATCACTGTATCACCAAAATCTTTTATTACACTGCAGTGCATGTACTACTTGTATTAATTATTTTTGTTAAGAAAGAGAAATGTTTTCAAAATACATTACAAACGATTCAAAACCAGGCGCAACTTACATATATATGTACTTGCACAGATGTAGCCCACTATTTAAAATAATGAGGAATCCTCTTTTGCACCAAACTGGATAGTCTCCTTTTGGCTGCTAAGTCCCGCATTCTCTTCAACAGCAGAAGCTGTGTAGGACAGCTGTCATCTTCTTGCTCGTACCAAGCCATCGCTGTTTCTAGTGCTATAAAGGCCTCTTCAGGACTTGGTCGACGTTTTGGTTTTTCTTTATAATCTACAAGTACATCATGTACTTCTGAGGAGTCTTCATCATCGGTCACTACATGTATTTGGTTTTCTTCTTGCACAAAAGACAAAATTTCTTCGTCATTCAAAAACTGAAAACCAGAATCATTATCAACTTCTAGCCACATGTGTGCATCATCTTTGTCACAGTCCGAAAATCCGGGCATTGCTTGAAACAGTTCCACAACTTCATTTATACAATCATCATTTGTGTCCACTGCAGTAGTTTCATTCCTCCTTTTTTCCCAAGCAATCTACTCCAAGCCTTGTTGAGATTATCTTGTGACAGGGTGGTCCAAGCATCAGCTAACATGTAGCAGCAGTCTTTGAGATTAAGCTTATTGGAAAACGCCACCACACTTTCTTCATCTTCAGCCAACAATAAACGACGCAGGACTTCCTTCTTGTACATCTTTTTAAGCTTTGCTATAAACACAATGATCCATTGGTTGAATCAGTGCTGTTACATTGGGAGGCAGAAAAATTACTTTAAAATTTGCATCAACTGCATTCAATGTATCCGTCTCTGGATGAGATGGTGCATTGTCCAGTAGAAGAATTACTTTTCCAGTTTTCTTTTCTTGTTCTCTCAACCTCTTCACATTTGGGATGAACTGATTTGTATACCAATCAAGAAATATTTCACTATTCATCCAAGCACTCTTCTGTGCTTTGTAACACAATGGGAGACATGTCACATTCTTTAAACAACGTGGTTTTTTGGCTTTGCCGATCATTAGCACCGGTAAACGATGATTTCCACTGGCATTCGCGGCTACCAAAATTGTTACTCTCTCTTTGCACTTTTTAAACCCAGGGGCAGCTGCTTCGCGCTGAGATGCAAGTGATTTTTGAGGCAATGATTTCCAGTATAAGCCAGTCTCATCGGCATTATACACATCATCAAGTGAATAACCTTCTTCTTCCAAAAAAGCCAAGAATGTTTCTTTAAAATTTTTAGCGGCAGTTGCATCGCTAGATAAAGATTCCCCTTGAATCTCCAATTCTCGTATGCCATGACGAGATTTAAAGTTTCTTAACCATCCCTGGCTAGCCTTAAAGTCAGGAGGACCGTCAAGTTGATTGTTGAACTGAAGTGCCTTTTCACACAACAGAGAACCAGAGATAGGTTCCCCTTTGCTTCTTCTTTGCACAAACCATATATACAAAGCCTCTTCCATTTTCACATCTTTCGCATTTCTCATGGTTTTACGTTTCTTCGACCCATTTTCACTATCAAATTTCGATGCAAAACTCATAATTTTATCCTTGTTACTTTTGATGTCAGAGACGGTAGCTTTCCCAACATTGAAAATCCTCGCAAGTGAAGACACAGTTTCACCTTGTCCTAGTCTCTTGATAATTTCTGTTTTCGTTTCAATTGACAAAACATTGTGGTTCCTTTTATATGCTTTAGGCCTACTGGAAGATGCCATATCGCACAGAGAAATACTTGTACACCAAAATTATTCTGCTGTAGTAGCAGACACAATTATTTTAAGTTGAACTGTCTGTTTAGCCAGTGTTCTACCTAGAACGCACACGTACACTGGATTGGTAAACCAGATATTAACTGACTTTATGATCTAACTGACTTCCTGTACGTAAGCGACCGACCATTAGCCATCCCATTCTCTACAAATTGTTCGCACACATTTGAAGTTTGCCGCATCAAATGGAAGATCTGGTATGACAAGTCGACTAATGAGGAAGTGATGGAAGATCTATTATGACAAGTCGACTAGTTTGAAAGTGATGGAAGATCTGGTATGACAAGATGAATAGTTTGAAAGTGATGGAAGAACTGGTATAACATAATGACTAATATGGAACTAATAGAAGATCTGGTATGACAAGTCGACTAATGAGGAAGTGATGGAAGATCTGGTATGACAAGATGAATAGTTTGAAAGTGATGGAAGAACTGGTATAACGTAATGACTAATATGGAACTAATAGAAGATCTGGTATGACAAGTCGACTAATGAGGAAGTGATGGAAGATCTGGTATGACAAGACGACTAATGAGGAAGTGATGGAAGATCTGGTATGACAAGACGACTAATGAGGAAGTGATGGAAGAATTGGTATGACAAGATGAATAGTTTGAAAGTGATGGAAGAACTGGTATAACAGAATGACTAATATGGAACTAATGGAAGATCTGGTATGACAAGGTGGCTAATGTGGAAGTGATTAGAGATCTGGTATAACAAGGTGGCTAATGTGGAACCGATGGAAGAACCAGACAATTAGTGGAACAAGACATAAGATGGAAACGCTAAACAGGAAAAAGGCAGAGAAAACCAGCTGAAATTATTTAAAGGCAATCGCTGTTCTAGAATCAACAAGTTCAGAGAAAGGAAGAGTACCAAAAAAGAAACAAGACAAAAGAAAAAGACATAGAGAAGGAATTTAAACATAAATATGAACGCGATAAAGTAAACATGAAAGTAACTGGAACGGATATCACATGACAGAAAGGTTTATTCCCGTGTGTACCGCTATGATTCCCTGCCGTCGTTTACCTTACAGTGTTGTTGCTATGATGTATTTATGATCACGCGCCTCGACAATCTTCTTTTGTATTGAACAGCACTCAGAAGCCACATTATAAACTACACATAGAAGGGGTCTGCCATCACCGGTGTCAATACTTTGTCGAGGCATGGCGGCTTGCGTATCCTGATCACCCCCAGAGCTATGCCAGCGGGAGTTTTACTCCTGGAAGGTTCTACCAAGCTGGACAGGTTTGCGCGGGCAGGAGTCAGACTAAAGCAGACACCCTGGTCCTCCAGGTTGGGGGGTTTTAGCATAGGACTGACACCCCTGTCTATGTAAAAAAAAATTGAAGTTACGGAAACAACAACGAATAAACCAACTTTTCTGCGGGACGGACATCCGGAGTCTGAGGCTCGTATGACTGTCAGTGGTGAAAGCCGAGGACTGTTGAGGCTGAGATGCCAAGAATGAGCCAGAGTTGAGGCACTGTACGAAAGATGGCCGCTGACCGAGCAAAGTGGAATCAATTTGTTGTTGCCCTACAAGACGCCACTAGGCGTGATGGCCACTTACTGCTTTGACGGTCGGCGGCTAAGGATCAAAGAAAAAAAAAAAGATAGAAGGGGTAAATGATACAGCTGCTACAAATCCTGGAAACAGTGTCTTCTTGTCTTACAAGACACCAACAGTCGAGACGTCTCCTTGTTGATTTATGAGTCAGCTAAGGATCCAAATAAATATTAGACAAACATAAAGGTATGTTATCAGGCACTCATAAGAAATAAAGAAGTAAAAAACTAGACAACAGAAAAACAACAGACGTGAGTGGCTTACCCAGGACTCGAATCCAGGACCTTCCGTGCAACAACACCGCCTAGCTATGCAAGCGAATCACACTATTCTCCCTGAAATCTAGGCATCACCAAAAAATGATGCTTCGATGACGGGTCATTAGTGCGACCCGCAACACATAACACCGGAAATTTACCACAGGCAGTCCAGCCTATTGATGACGCAATCACTTCTGTTGTTCCCCTATTATACAGTATAGGTCAGGCTACACAAGATAAAGACCTTGATACTGTGTCTAGTAAATGATAGAAGACTAAGAACAGTAAGTACAGGACAGAGGTCTATGCATGGATTATCTAAGGGTATTGTATAATGTGCTGCCGAAAAAGTTTAAAAATTTTTATTCTGCGGCGATCTATCTATCTATCTATCTATCTATCTATCTATCTATCTATCTATCTATCTATCTATCTATCTATCTATCTATCTATCTATCTATCTATCTATCTATCTATCTATCTATCTATCTATCTATCTATCTATCTATCTATCTATCTATCTATCTATCTATCTATCTATCTATCTATCTATCTATTTATCTATCCATCTATCTAACTATCTATCTATCTATCTATCTATCTATCTATCTATCTATCTATCTATCTATCTATCTATCTATCTATCTATCTATCTATCTATCTATCTATCTATCTATCTATCTATCTATCTATCTATCTATCTATCCATCTATTTATCTATCTATGTCTATTTTTCAACTTCTCTTTCTGAATAGATTTATAAATCCAACTTCCTGCGAGAAGACATATCTGGACTCATTCTCTCTAATTCAAATACATCTAGAAGCTGCGAATATCAAATTAAACCACTTAATTTTTTAACCCTATGATTTTCGACTGATGTTATATCCTGTATATATATATATATATATGTGGATATATATATATATATATATAAAACATATATATATATATATATATATATATATATATATATATATATATATATATATATATATATATATATATATATATATATATATATATATATATATATATATATATATATATATATATACACACATTTCTTTATATTATTTTTCCATGTTGTTTCTGTGACTTGAACGTTGTACTTCTATATATCCACATCTCAGGGGACTCGGTTCTTTCTTCCACAGCCTCTACAATTATCCAAAAATTATTCAAGCTCTCCCACATATTTCCATTAAACTAATCTTAAGAATATAGGGTAGAAAAAATCTGTTGTATTACGCTTCCTTCAATTATTATTAATAACCGTAAATTGTATAGAACAAGACTGTAAAATGGTATGATACCAAGAATTGTTTTATACGGTAGAAATTCTCAGCGAATAGAAATAGTGTAAACAGACAATTGGTGGAACTGGCAGGCGTGTAAAAATGTGGATACAGGGAGCATAAGGAGTTTTTGTTGCGCGGGCGATACACATAAGTCCCGAGAGATTGGATACAACACTGAAGTCCCGAGAGATTGGATACAACACTGAAGTCCCGAGAGATTGGATACAACACTGAAGTCCCGAGAGATTGGATACAACACTGAAGTCCCGAGAGATTGGATACAACACTGAAGTCCCGAGAGATTGGATACAACACTGAAGTCCCGAGAGATTGGATACAACACTGAAGTCCCGAGAGATTGGATACAACACTGAAGTCCCGAGAGATTGGATACAACACTGAAATCGGAGTCTTCAGCTCTGATGTCAAGTCAGTCCTATTGAATGGATCTGAAATATGGAAATCAATAACCAGGAAGTTACAGACTTTCATAAATGGATTCTTGCGTACAACAGAAGGATTGCAATAGTATAACAAGATGACCAATGTACAGTAGAATTGATGGGAAAAATCAAGGCAAGTAATAGTTATGGCGAGGAGACGCTGGCTGTGGTTGGGGCAAACGCTGAAAAAAAACCCCAGTTAATAGCATTACAAGACAGTATGTTCCATGCCAGACGTATTGAAAAAGGCATCCAATGAATGCTTAAAGCAAGCATATAATTAATGGAGGGAGGACATGAGAATGCCATGCCCAACTGCTGAAAAGGAAACGCGTATATATAGGGAAGAATCAGCGGCTGGAGCTATGGCGAATAAAAGAGAAGACATACACGCACCAACAGGGAATGGACAGGAGGTCTGTCTCTCAGTGGACACTGGACAATTTTCAAACAAATTTGAAGCTGAGACAGAGGCACTAGAAATTGCTGCAATAACCGTCCTGTACAACAGAGAAATCGCCAAGGCTAAGAAATTGAATCGCCATATTCCCAGTTTGTTATAACTGCCGTAACGAACCACGAAGGCAATGAGCTGCATAGTTTCTATGAAGCCAGGTACAGATTCAGCAAGGTACGCGTTCAGTTGATTCCTGTCTACTGCCATTTATACGGACATAAAGGACAGATGAACTTACCCAATGAGGAGAAAGTAAAATTCAAAATGAGAGCAGGGCGTCATATGAGAAGATAAAAGCGATAATCAAAAACAGCTTCAAGGCACAATAGCACAAACAATACCAAGAGTTAGCGTAATAAGAGATCCTTGCCAAGAAGAGATCAAGTGATCATTGTCAGACCGAGAACTGCCCAGAAGGTTGTAGAATATTGAAACAGATGTCAAATCATGCTCAGTTTTGGAATAAGTCAATCGTTAAAGAACAAAACAAAAGTTTAACAGCAATTTAACCGCTTTATTTAATTTTCAGTCTAAGAGATAAAATAGTTGATTTAAACATCAACATTTGGGCATGGTCTTAACGGTCTGGCACCAGGCATCATGGCGATATGGGGACATTATCTCCTGTCAGTCTGTTCAACATCCAGTTTTTTGTTAATGATATTTCTCTTTCATGATGGCTCTACCAGGCATCACTGATCTAGAAGCTCAGGGGTCAGAGACACACAGGGAGACTACAAACACATTAAGAAGGAAATTTAAGGCAGACGTACAAGTGATAATGAAGGCACAGAAAGACATTGAATGGATTTCACAGGATTTAAAAAAGTTGATTGTGTTTAAGGCATATATTCCATTGGGAAATGAGGGCATGGTGATGATATTGATGGTGACGATTCCTTGTCTCAAACATCTTGTCACATAATTGGGTTCGCTCTCTTTTCCTCTTCGGCAGTATTGTTATTTTAGAATGATTTATTGCACTTTTTCTCCATAATAATTCTTCTTGTCTGTTTACCTGACCATTTCTGCTGAGAGAGTAGACAGGTGATGGAATATTAACCGACAGTCGTGTTGGTAAAATTCTCGTGTACCAAACCTTGATGGCGCCGGATTAACACGACGTACGCCCAGCACGTTTATTTAGCGCTGAGATGGATATTGTGATTCACTAATTACTGTCGTGAAGAGTCACAGCCCAGATGGTTAAACGAGGGTCGGTGTTTACACAAGGACGGGGAGATAAATTACCCGTCTGCGGACATATTACAGACATACACCTGAAAAACTGTAATAACTTCCGGACAGAAGTGTTACAAGGACATTATTTGTGATAATGTAGGGAGTTATAGTGCAATCATAACCGCAAATCGACGGATGTAACAACTCCTTATACGGAAAATGACCTTTTAAATAACATGCAGAATTTTCCTATGAGGAAATTTTTTGAATAGACGCCATCAAACCACGCATGATTGTAACTATTGGCCGGCATTCGAGATGTAAACAAAACAACATTTCTTATTTGAGCCTGGTCTAATGATAAACAACAACGTGCGTGGGACGAAAGTTGCAATATAACCTGACACTTTAGTCGGTTGAAAGCACTGTGAAAATTCATCTCGTCAAGAGACAACTAGACCTGCCAGAGTTAATAATAGAATCAGAATCCAAATATCGGACCGGACTTGTTTGAGCCTCTTGAGGACTTAAAAGCCCAGGAAAACACTACGATTATTAGCAAGGAAAACCGGAATCTGAGGAATCTGAAACACGGAGTCAAAGTGGGAGCTTATTATAAAGAAACAACCCCAGAACACCTGTAGCATTGTGGACAACGTTGGAGGATTATAAAAATAAGAATACAAAAGTCAAGAGCAGCATCCAGGACACTTGAGGAACAAAGTGAAATCAGAAGAGATTGAGATCAACACAAAAATCATAATATTTTACTCAAATATCTAGTCCTATTGTATTGCTGTGAAGCATGGAGAACATAAAAAACGACAAGCAAGAAATGATTAGACTTTAGTAAATGTCAGCCTGTGTATAAGAGAAAGATGTCAGTGACGATATTAGAAGATTACTAATGTCAATTGAAATAAAGAATCATACACATACCAGTGGAACAAAGACGCTGGCGGTGGATAGAGCATACAAGAGAAACCAGTCGACAACATTACAATGTAGTTATAATTCTGCAATGCCCAGGATAAGCGACATAGACGGAGATAAAAAAAACCACATAGAGAAATGAAGTAGATATGTGACAAGAGAGATGACGAAGTCATAAAAAGGTCTTGAAAAGATGGCACATGACTGTAGAGCTTGGCTGTAATTTGTTGAAGGTCGTGCCCCCGAGGGATCGGGAGGCTGTGGGGGATAATGAATGAAATGTCATCTTTTTAATCAGCGTATCACTTTAACTTTTTATCGGAAAAGAATGCTTCTAGAACGATCCATACTGGGTGTCTGTTTGCAGTACTATATTCTGCTACTGCGTGTTATCCCTGATACTAATGGATGGTATCGACACCGCCAGAGAGGCAGTAATAACATCTCGTGAAGTATCGTGTGCACTGTTATTAGCTAATATGATCCATCGTTTCATACAGCTTGAATAAGTTATGTTTTGATTTCCTGTCATACAACGTTTGATTAATTTATCAACGTATTTCTCCGTCAATTTTGTTGTCTTCATTTTTTCCTCTTGAGGTAACGTCTTCTCTGGCATGTCACAGAGCTACCTGTATTTGGTCTTTATCTTTTTTGTTAACTACCAGTTGTCGTCCTTGTTTTAAATATCCAAGTATGATTATCTGCCCGTGCAAGGAAGTCTTTACTAAACTTTTAAAAACCGCCACTTATTACACTTCTTTATGTTTGTTTCTTGTCCGTGTAGTAGTAGTAGTAATATTAGTATTATCAGTATTAGTAGTAGTAGTAGTGGTAGTGGTAGTAGCTCCCTTTAATCATAACTGGCTTTGGGAAAGCGCCTTTTAAGTGATAGCCGTTAGCTTGTCCATACCTCACATGTGAAAAGATATACAGGCGGTAAACAGTTATGTTAATTTTTATTTTTAAAAGTTAGTGCTAATATTTTGTCGTTTTACTTAAAGTTGTGTTAAAAATGATAGAGTATCGCTACCTTATGTGTATAAGACTATACACACACAAACACAATATACCCATGCATAACCTCCCCTCCAGCTCACAGTTCAATAATATCACATTGAACAGAAACAAAACTTCAATGCAAGACAATTAGCTACGCCATTAAAACATGAGGTCAGATTTTTCAGTCCTTTAGAGAAGCTCTGCTCAAGTGTTCAAATGTTGCTGAAGACCTTCTTACAAGACATACACAATGCCTTAGTCTCTGAGTAGTTGTTCTGACTCATATCTCCCAGCATATTAGATTGTATGTAACAACCGACAAAGAAGTCCATAAAAAGGAATATATGAATCGCACCATTTTACACTGTATTTGTATTAAGGATCTGGTCATACTTACAGAAAGGTTATTTAGACCATGTTACACAGCACCATTTGAGTCACCAAAAACTACTATTTTACGTTGTTATATCAATAACACACTTTTCGTCCCTATCATTTATATGTGCCTATAAATCTCTCTCTCTCTCTCTCTCTCTCTCTCTCTCTCTCTCGTACCTCTTCTACTAACTATTTCTGGCAACTCAGCGCATCGTTACTTTGCTCAACCCAAATACTCTTTGCAAATAACACTCCCCTTCCATTCAAAACTACAATTTTTTCTCTGGCTCCTCCCTCACTGATTTATTAATCTAATTATTTCCCTTAGACCAATATCGTAGCACTTTAGAGGAGTTCCCTTGAAATAGCGGCAGGGGAAAAAAGTCACAAAATTGAAGGTATCAAGCTTATCCGAAATCTCTACATATAAATTGTTTTGTATGTGCTGCATGTTTGAAACAATGTCGTGCAGGGAGGTTATCATTAAAAGTCAAACCCAAATAAATAGACGCCAGAGCGCAAATGAAGATTATTACTTTATACGAGCAAGCATACCGGTCAAAACATTGACGGAAAAGGAATTAAAGCCAACATCACAAACTCACAGCATCTGCAACACATTTATAGACTGAGAAGATCGCATAGAGTAAAATTTGACGTATAACTTAACAGTACTTTGATTACAACATTTGTTGTTGTTGTTCTAAATGTACCGTTATTATTAAAATTGTTGCTTTGATAGTATGGGTTCTGAAAATATACTCTAGAATTGTTTGGGTTCCTTCCTCATGTAAGCGCTACCTAAAGTTTACCACGAGCAAAGACTGTTTCTGGTTGGAAAATAACTCTATAAGATCAGATGATTGTACCTGTATTATGTGGTTGTCACGACAAAAGCTAGAATCACAGGAAACTGACGACGTCTGAAGATTACAGGAAGGCTGGTATGGTTGGCTCTAAACTGATGCGTGGAATGATCATTCGTCCACCTTAATTATTCCCGTTATTATTTTATGTATTTTTGTCAAATACAGCCCACTTTTGTTATAACAGAACGTTAAAGTAAAACCAAATGAAAAGCTATTGGGTGGCTTTTTTTTAATTAAGAAACTAAAGTATAAAATTTATCCGGCACTTCTTGATGAGCTACTTGCGAAGAGTTCTGTGGCATTCACATAAAACACATTGTTGGCCTCTATATGAGATGTTTCTAAGATAGTTTGGTTTGGTTTGGTTTGGTTTTAAGGACTATCTTCATTGCACACGGACTACTCCATCAGTGCTCCGATCTCCTCCCTTAGATCACACAAGGAGTATCTCAGCACAGTGCACGAACTCTGTAGCACCGGCGAGAATCCCAATGTGTGTATATAGGAATCACACATTTTATAAATATTTTTGTGGTGGGTAGGTTTCTAATTTTTAAATTTTGCCAGGGCAGTGGCCTGATAGGCCTACTCTTTACGGTTTCAAACTGCCGTGGGATTTTTGACGTGCGCAACTTGCATACGGGACCTCCTATATTTTCGCCCTTATCCGAGAAAGCTAGGTATCCGATCTCACTACCCAGGAGACCAGGGGGGAGTATGACATCATTAGGACCACTGGTTCTGAAAAAACAATGTCCATAAATTATATTCCCTCAACTGGGAATCGAACCCGGTCCCTCTAGAACTCGAGGCGGATGCCATACCTCTTAGCCACTCCGACCCCGTTTCTAAGATATCTTTCATTCGAAGCATAGCACAATACGGGCAGTTTCCATATTTTCCCACAAAGCTGATGCGATTGGTCCTTATCTTCAGACGGGCGTGCCCAGCAAACTCTTATTGAGACGATAATAGACACCATGCACTTACTCTGGACATGATATGAGAAGAAAATAGCTGGAATATATTACGAGAACATGAAAGAGATGGCGGACGACAAAGATAGAGGACACTGAATCTGGCTGTGGTAACAAATCAACAACAATGTCGATAAACACTACCCAGAAAAGGGCGTTATGGAGAGTCATGATCATCTATGCCAGCTTGGACGATGTTGGAAGCTGTAGACCCAATTTTTTTTGGGTCAATAGAGCTGTTTGAAAACCTGGTCAGAGTTGTCTTCTCTAGCTGGAGTGTTGGTCCTTTAGCTTCCTGTTTCTATTCTTGCGTCTATAAATGTGCGTCATCATTGGACTCTGCGGTAAACGTATCTTGCACCGAATCTTATATACTGAAGCACATTAAAAACGCACCACTATTATATATATACTGATGCCGAGAAGCTGGAAAAAAATTGTGGGAATGGATTTTCCCCGTGTTTGTCATGAGGTAGAGAGCGAATGGCTGCTGGAATGGAAAGTGCATGATTCAACCCACGGGTTTGTGTACAGACTACATGAAAACAATGAAAGTTACACGTGCAACACTGTGACGAAAGTACTGAGATTCTGTCTTTCAAATGGCCCATGTCTTTTTCCCCTTGCAATTTGTTCACTATTTTTGGGAGGGATTACAGGTAATCCTTCTCCATGTTTCTTCTCCTTCTATTATTTACGGTTTTTCAAGATGAGATCACGAGGGAGTTTGATCTCATCTGCTTTATGGTTCTTCTTTATGTGTTTAGAACGGGGGTGTAGGGAATTGGACAGTATTATTCTAGATTAAGATTATAGAGGCTAGTTCAGGATTTGCCCCAGTTTTAGTCTTTTTTAAAGATAGGGCAGGTGGCCCTAGACGCATTTTTCGGGAGTTAAATTAATTGCGGCCATTTTTGCTTCATTTCCGCAGTATAGGGCTAGGACGAATTCCCGTTTCTTTGTCCAGCAGAAACTGGTTGCATCAGCATGATCTAAGATTCTCATTGGCTGAGAGCTAACTGCAGTTGAAATGCAGAGCTCCCATTGGCTTTAGAACCACGCCGCGCATATGACGTCATGAAGTCGGCGCGTGGGGGTCTTGAAAATAAATAGGCTAGCATTTCATATTTTCGTTCTCTTCGTCTGTAAATTGCCAAAGCCGGGTGCCAGAAGCAAATTGTCGATTGCCTTTCAGTTGGACATTCGAGATTTGGTAAGCATGAATTTTTGCGTGAGGACTTTATTTAATTTTTCTAGTCCTAGCCGATCATTTAAGTTTCTTTGGGCAGTTTAAGTTTAATGTTAATTCTCATCGCCAGAGCCATCAAATACGATCTTAGTGATAGACTTGAAACTTTATAGGTCCATTTAATTCCTTGTTGAAGGAATAGCGGCATGGTTTAAAAGTTGAGATATCACCGCTTTGTATTATTGCAAAGTCGGTCGGGAGAGAAACTCGCATCTGCGAATCATATTTATTTACAGAATGACGGGAGTCTGTGTATTTGTGATTTTATTGAGAATGTAATGCTGCAAGTTATTTATATTATAGTACACTTCTATAGGTGGACGGGATGTGAAGAGGGGAGAGAAGCACGGGGGTGCTATCATTTAATGAATAAGAAATTGGAAGCACGTGGGCGCGTTGGTTACGGTATATTTATTGATACGATGTTCAGAGGGACGAGGGGGAGAGAAGCACGCGGTCATAAAATTGTAACCACGTGTTTGTAACTACTGAGATTTAGTTGATAACCATTATGTATAACTTTTGACGGCATGTAGATGCTAGCGTAAACAGGGTTATATGTTATTGATTGTGCATTGTTATTCTGTGTATTCAGAAGATGGAGATGAAATTTATTTCTGTTAAGGGAATAATACTTTATTTCAATTTTGAGGTGATTAATCATACTGACGGGAATTTTAGGAATTCCTAGAGAAGGCTAGTTTTATTTTGTATTAAACATTACGGCATTAGTGTCAGCGTAAGAAGTAGGCCACAGTACGTCTGCCCAGACGGGCCAGTGAAAATATTGTTGTTGCTCGGAGTTAGTCAGGCAGAACAGGCGATCTGGGTTAGCCAATGTTTACCTTGTAGGCTCAGGTAGAGAAGGGAACAGGAGAGGAGCGGACGGTGTTGGCATGATTTTTTGTATGGAGGTGCATAACGGGTTGAAGAGTAAGGGAGTTATTTGTTATTTGAAATAGATTTATTACGTTTTGTTTAGCTGTTGTTTTGTTTCGTCTGAACAGCAGGTACCGGCTTTTTGTGGGGAAGAGCAGAATTTTTGATACCACAAAAATTTCTCCCACGGCGAAGTTGTGGCATTCGCCGACAAGCTAAGTCGCGCATGAATTGCCAGTGGTGGAAGGAGAGGAAGAAAATACGTTTTCCCAGCCAGGGGAAGACATTTTCCAGCGAATAGGATTTTTGTGGATAAATCCTGAGCTCTGACGCTCATTCTGCTACACACTCAGATTTGGCATGCTGCCAGCGTTGTGGTAATCTTATGTTAGCTTCGTCACGGCCATAATAAAGCCGACGGCCCAGTTATAGGTACTCGGGCAGGTAATTTCAGAGTGGTAGAAGTCAGCTACAGTGCCAGTTTAGAATCCAGTGGGGTTCTGTTAAACCTCAGTCATCACATTCCAGAGTTCGCGGAGAGAGAAAGGGTGAACATTCTCTCTACAGAAGTCAGCACAGAAAAGAGACATAGTTTTGTTGAAGATCATAGCAGAGGACAGCTGCTGAAGTTTAGAGGTGCAGTTAGTTGTGTTCAGGAGATTCCAGGATAGGCTGTGTAGAACCGAAGTCTGTGCAGAGATTGTGTAGTCACTTCGTAGTCGTTCCAGCTATCAGTGGACTTAGAGTTAGAATTTAGAATAGCTAGTTTGAAGTGGAGGCTCGACTTGAGACCCCACCCAGGCAGTGTAATTCATTTCATTTAATCTTACCTTTTCTCCATACAGGTGAACCTTGTGGGTGAAGGGTGGGGTTGGTTGTTTTGATGATAAATCATGTGTCATTTTTTTTCTTCCTGAATTTGTTTATTTCAGGAGTGCTTACACTGCATTTTTTTCTTTGACATGTATGTGATTAATTGTTTATAGGTGTTAATAAACTTGTAACTTATAGTTGGAATCAGTCATTTCCTTTAGTACAGTAGCTATATGTTGTCTGTACCTTGGTGTTTGTGAATCTTAATTGAACCTTATCCCCTTAGGGTAGTTAGAGGTGGTTCGAGGCCATAGCAATTTAAACGTCCGAAGTGGCGAGGAAAGAATCAACCTCGGTTTTCAACCTCGGAGCCAATGGTCTCAACTTTCACATTTTGCACTATATTTTCTTCTAAATCTATCTTTTCAGTCTTTCTTCTCACTAGTGTCTTGTCACTGTATGTAGACAGTCTCTAGTCCTAAATCCATTTCGTGACAAACACGATTCCCAACATCTATGACCCTGAAAATGCGTACGCGTTGTGGCAGTATACTCGGTATAAAAAGGCCGTTGAGACAAAATACCCAGTACATGTGCTTGAAATACCACGACTATCTGAAAACGACCGCCAACGAGACATTGGTATGTTGGAGACCGGAATGAGCTCGCGGACCATTGCCAGAAGGATGAATTGCCACCACAGCACTATTGTACGTCTCAATGAACCTTACGGAACCACTGGCAGTGCCCGGGATAGACTTCGGAGTGGCCAACCACGAATTACTACCCTTGCGCAAGATCGTCATATTGTGCTGAGTCACCTAAGGAATCGTTCTCTCCGGGAAGTCAAACAGCAAGAGCAATAGTGGGTAGACGTGGGCAAGTCTCTCGAATGACAGTCATACGACGACTCAGAGATATAGGCCTTACTGCAAGACGACCTTATGTTGGGCCAAACTTGACTCACAGGCATCGTCAGCAGCGCCTGCAATGGGCAGAGCAACATGTCAGATGGGCTAGACTGCAGTGGAATGCTGTCCTATTCATAGACGAGAGCAGATTCAACATATCCTTTGCTGATGGACGAATGCGGATTTGGCGACGGTGTGGAGAGCGCTTTGCAGATTGCTGTGTTCGTCAGCACAACCGATTTGGAGGTGGCAGTATTCACATTTGGGGAGGATTCAGTTTTCACCATCGCTTGCCTCTTCACGTCTTCCGTGGAAATGTTAATGCTGTGACATATCGAGATGAGGTTCTGGATGCATTGGTTGCTCCTGCGTTCACAAATTATCCAAACTTGCAGCTTCTCCAGCACGATAACGCACGTGTGCACACCGCATGCATTACGCAGCAATATCTACAGCAGCAGAACATTGTGACGATTGATTGGCCTGCCCTATCACCAGACATGTCCCCTATAGAACATCTGTGGGACGAGCTTGGACGCAGAGTCTACAGGCAAGGTTCTCCAGCTAATCTGCAACAGCTCGAAGCTGCTCTTACACGTGAATGGGACTTGATTCCCCGGAATTTCCTTCAGAGACTTGTGCGTTCCATGCTGAGCCGCTGCAAAGCTTGTTTGCAAGCACACGGTGGACATACCAGATACTGAGGATAGTGTGAATGAATTTTTTTATTGGTTGCATTTTTTGTTTTCTCCCTTGCCTGCACAGAATGCAATGAATTTCATAACAATCAAATGTACAAATTAATGACCAGCATGGATTCATAGGAAAATGAATAAAGATTCCAAATATGTAAACTTGTAAACACTTATATTTACATTTCACACTCTGTTCCTGGATTATACAGGTGGTGTGTTTTTAATATGCTTCAGTATATAAAGAAGCCAAAACTGATTCTTGTACAATAAATCAGAAACAAATAAAACCAACATTCATTTGTGAAATATGTTCTTTAATGTCCAGCTCCTATTTCTAATATTTCCATAATGTTGTAAGCAAGCAGCAAGCAGTGCAGGTTCTATTCTCAGTGTCTTTTGTTTCCTTATTGCGTCTGTGTCAGTTAGTTTATCAATGTCTTCTGTATAGAAGCTGTTCTTCTTCATGTTTTCTTGATTTGTGTTGTATCTGTCTGCAGTTCTCTTCTCCTTGTATTCTGTGTCCTGGTATGTCTGTTTCAGTTTCTCTTCTTTGTCTTTTCTTTATCCTTCTTTTGTCTGTCTCAGTTTCTCTTCTCTGTGTCTTCTTTATCCTTGTTTTGTCTGTCTCAAGTTCTGTCCTCTGTGTGTTCTCCCACTTTTCCCTTCATTTTCAAACACGGAAAAGAGAAATCAAACAATTCAAATTGACAGAAGACTTATAGGATTATAAAAACCAGACATTGAGTGAAAGTTTTTAAACACACACACACACATACACAAGTAATGACTACTGTCATCAGCTTATCGGTTCTGCAGACTTGATCAGCTGGTCACGGTTTGTGTCGTTACTGCTGTTCAAGACAAGAAAATGCCAGACTTTTGTAAACTAAATAAACAGCCCAGACTCAGCACTTCTTTCCCTACATAACATTCTCTGATCTGCTCAATAAACGTGATGTTCTTAAATCTCCCAAAAGTGGATGAAATGTAATGTTTCGTGATAACAGGCGAACAGATGAGATCGTCTTAACTTGTAAAAGTACATTGATTTGTATTTTTGCTGCCGCCGGCTCTCTCGTGGTACAGCAACTGAGGCAGTACAGAAAACAAATGCATCATGTATGTTACTTGTCAGACAATGCTCATTAATTTATTATTTCTCAACTCACTGTGGGTTACACGCCGTCAACAAAAAGGTGCCTAGTATACCTGTCCTGTGCTACAACAAATAGGCGCCAAGTATACCTGTCCTGTGCTACAACAAATAGGCGCCTAGTATACCTGTCCTGTGCTATCCATTCAACGTGTTTCCCTGTCTTCTTTATTATTGTTAGGTCTTTGTCTGGTTACTTTTGTCTGGATATTTTTGGGTGTCCCATCATACGGTAGAATCTTCTCCTCTTCTCCATTTTCGTCGGTGTTTATTTGGTTCTTGTCATTAGTTTCTCATTAATGATCTTGTCATTAGTTACTTCTTGATGATCTTGTCATTAGTTACTTCTTGATGATCTTGTCATTAGTTACTCATTGATGATCTTGTCATTAGTTACTCAGTGATGATCTTGTCATTAGTTACTTCTTGATGATCTTGTCATTAGTTACTTCTTGATGATCTTGTCATTAGTTACTCAGTGATGATCTTGTCATTAGTTATTTAGTGATGATCTTGTCATTAGTTACTTCTTGATGACCTTGTCATTAGTTACTCAGTGATGATCTTGTCATTAGTTACTTCTTGATGATCTTGTCATTAGTTACTTCTTGATGATCTTGTCATTAGTTACTTCTTGATGATCTTGTCATTAGTTACTTCTTGATGATCTTGTCATTAGTTACTTCTTGATGATCTTGTCATTAGTTACTCAGTGATGATCTTGTCATTAGTTACTTCTTGATGATCTTGTCATTAGTTACTCAGTGATGATCTTGTCATTAGTTACTTCTTGATGATCTTGTCATTAGTTACTTCTTGATGATCTTGTCATTAGTTACTTAGTGATGATCTTGTCATTAGTTACTTCTTGATGATCTTATCATTAGTTACTTCTTGATGATCTTGTCATTAGTTACTTCTTGATGATCTTGTCATTAGTTACTTCTTGATGATCTTGTCATTAGTTACTTCTTGATGATCTTGTCATTAGTTACTCAGTGATGATCTTGTCATTAGTTACTTCTTGATGATCTTGTCATTAGTTACTCAGTGATGATCTTGTCATTAGTTACTCAGTGATGATCTTGTCATTAGTTACTTCTTGATGATCTTGTCATTAGTTACTCAGTGATGATCTTGTCATTAGTTACTTCTTGATGATCTTGTCATTAGTTACTTCTTGATGATCTTGTCATTAGTTACTTCTTGATGATCTTGTCATTAGTTACTTCTTGATGATCTTGTCATTAGTTACTTCTTGATGATCTTGTCATTAGTTACTTCTTGATGATCTTGTCATTAGTTACTTCTTGATGATCTTGTCATTAGTTACTCAGTGATGATCTTGTCATTAGTTACTCAGTGATGATCTTGTCATTAGTTACTCAGTGATGATCTTGTCATTAGTTACTCAGTGATGATCTTGTCATTAGTTACTCAGTGATGATCTTGTCATTAGTTACCCAGTGATGATCTTGTCATAATATTGTCATCATTTTCATCCATTGACAAAAGTTTGTATTTCTCTGGTTATTCCTCTCCATGTTTCTAAGCTATAAAATAGGAAGGTGTTGACATTGAAGTTTCTTATGTTTGTGCTGGACTAGTTTCTCCATGGCCTTCTGTAATGATGCATTGACTGGTAACGACATGCATTGACTGGTAAGGACAATCAAAATTATTATTTGGAATTAGCGACACTATATATCCCAATAATAACCCATCACAGTTGAACGGTATATTTTTTCTTTCTAAATAAAAAAAAAAATCTATGGCCTTCGAATGCTTTTCTTCCCCGATGGCTTCCGGTTAATGGCATGTTTGGATATATCGCTTATTTCTTAAATTAAATAACTGTAAGGAAATTCTCCGCGTGCCAAAGTATATTTGAGTTATCTCTACATGTTTTCCCAAACGCCTGGTTGCTATGGGTGACCCTCTAGCGAAGTAGAGCACCACAAAAGATATAATCCGCAGTAAATCAATTCCTTATTTCTTAGTGACGTCACTATAACGGCTTAATTGGGGCCTTCTCATAGAAGGCCGGAAGCCAGGTCTGAGCAATCTGACCTTTTAACAACGCCTTAACGAAATAATTTTGACGTTACAGGCCATTTTGGGATAAAAAATAAGAGAGTTATTTTTCATGAAAACGCAGAGAGCCTACACGATGAAAATGATAGTTGATCTTTCTGTGCATTGATCCAACATTTTTTAGGAAAATTCATCAGGATGTTAAGAAAGTTATTTCACTGCGACATGTTCCTCAGAGCAAACCTGGCGAATTTATGTCTGGGAAGGTCGTTAGCTTAGGCAGAATTGTCACATGCAAGATTACCAAGATATAAAAATGGTGAAGTGGTCGAATATGTTCTAATACAGAGATTAATTTGACGTTAATAACGATACATACAATTATTTCCTTAATATTGTGCCGCTAATGTGTCAATTTTTAAACGCGTTTCTTAACAAGCTAATTATACATTACACCAAGTTCTGCCATTCCCGGATTAAAAGATGGCCCGCTTAACTGAGAGTTCCTTTTCTTTATCTTCGTTATTATCTTTCCGTTATGAGAATCAAATTATCTCTTGAGATTCCCGAGGCGTGCAATTGTAGAGCAAGGAATAGGAACAGCGCCCTCTTGTGTGCAGACCTGGAGAAGTGACTTAGACAGAGACGCGCAGGGGATAATGACAACAGAGAAAGACTTTGAACAATCAGCGCGTGACATGAAGGTCTAGTATGTACATTTTGAAGGTCTGTACACCGTCGGTAGGTGTAAAGTAATGAATGAACTCTCCCACGCAAGTCTTACGTGGCTACTATGGAGGGCAACACGTGGGGCTAGCAACTTTATCTTGTAAGCAAATTACTACATGAACTGTTAATATAGCGCAAGTTAGGGGGCTTCAGCGGAAGCATTCTAATATGGCGAGGTTTTGATTAACTCTCAGCGGCGTATCCATTCTCCTTACAAACTGGCAAACATTCAGAAATCAGAATCGAATTAGTTTTCGTATAGCTCTGTTCATGATAACATTAGCTAATATGACAAAATTGTTTATATTTTCAAGTCAGCGATAACTGGCTAAAAAATCTAATATATCCTTTTAAAAGCCGTTACGTGAGGATGTTGAATGCATCAGATTGAAGATTATCCTTGACTTGTTGATAGAGATAGAGTTGTATGGAACTAACTTTCTTGTCTATTGGGGTTTCAGATATTGTTATTGGATCCGAAATACGATCGGTTTAACTCAGCGCTAAAACAAGCTACGTTGAGTGTAAAGTTAAAAAAAAAAATAACAAAGACAAAAACAAATTCCGTCACGCACTGTCAACTTTCATCTTCATGGCCGCTGGAGGCATGTTTGTTAAACACGCAGCAGGCAGCCCCAGGGGAGTTCTTGTAATAGCAGCAATCTCGCGTTTTTAATGCTTCTTCATTTTATGATCAATATATATATATACAGTATATATATGTTACGGATTGGATTTATGTTGAAAAATCTTAATCCATTAACCGAATTTCTTTAATCGAAGATTAATCGATCAAATTCGAACAATTTGATAAGTTATAAAAAATTATCAATAATATTTTCTTTAAGTCACTTAGCACTTTATTTATTTGACTTGTTATAAGACAATCGTCCTGAAAATATCATGAAAATACCGAAAAGTTACAATCACACAATTTATTATTAATGACCATACTTCCTAAATTCTATATCCTAAACCTCTAACATAGCAGATGCTCTCGCATTTAAGGAAAAACCATAAACATTGCTAAAAGTGGAATAATCGATTTAAATTTGTGTTATTAATTAATCGATTAAATACGTTTAACTGATTAATCGATGCAGCAATTAATACCAGCTCTTATATATACAAGTATATATATATATATATATATATATATATATATATATATATATATATATATATATATATATATATATATATATATATATATATATATATATATATATATATATATATATATATATATATATATATATATATATATATATATATACCTACATGTATCACCATTATCATAACTGGTCAGTCTGAGACATCCGTTCAAGATATTTCTATGTCTTCTTTATTACTTTCGTGTTTGTCCAAGTTTTCTTGTTTTTGTATTTTTTGGCCTCTCTCCACCTGGTTGATTCCAGATCAAGAACTACCTTGTAATAATGTCAAATAGTTGGTCTGTTCTATATGTGGCCAGCACCTTCTCATCATTTCCTGGTTCCACTGACACCTGTCTGGTCTTGTCATCAGTTCCACCTTATTGATCATGTAGTACTATTCTAATCCGTTTATTCTACACAAGCTCGTATTTTTAAAAGTCTGCAACTTCTTGGTTCTTGTACTCTATTGTCCTCCATTTTTCAGGTCTATACAAAATGGCGGACTTGACATTTGAAGAGATTATGATTTACCCGGGAGTTACTGGGACTAGAAGAGGAGCGAAGAGTACTAATATTGCATGCTACCTAATATATCGCAAAATGTGACTAAAGAAAGCATGTCTTGGGACCATCTAGCCCGATCTATAGAATATTTTAATAAAAAAAAATAAAAAACAATCTTTATTAAAAATCGACACGTCAACCAAAGAAAATAGATAGAACATATGAACCTTTTATCGTAGTACTCCAATTATGTTCCTTAAAGAGATTGGCGCTACACTAAAGTTGACCACTTCACGTGAAGCCTGTAAAGAGATTGGCCCTACACTAAAGTTGACCACTTCACGTGAAGCCTGTAAAGAGATTGGCCCTACCCTAAAGTTGACCACTTCACGTGAAGCCTGTAAAGAGATTGGCCCTACACTAAAGTTGACCACTTCGCGTGAAGCCTGTAAAGAGATTGGCCCTACACTAAAGTTGACCACTTCGCGTGAAGCCTGTAAAGAGATTGGCCCTACACTAAAGTTGACCACTTCGCGTGAAGCCTGTAAAGAGATTGGCGCTACACTAAAGTTGACCACTTCGCGTGAAGCCTGTAAAGAGATTGGCTCTACACTAAAGTTGACCACTTCGCGTAAAGCCTGTAAAGAGATTGGCGCTACACTAAAGTTGACCACTTCGCGTGAAGCCTGTAAAGAGATTGGCGCTACACTAAAGTTGACCACTTCGCGTGAAGCCTGTAAAGAGATTGGCCCTACACTAAAGTTGACCACTTCGCGTGAAGCCTGTAAAGAGATTGGCCCTGCACTAAAGTTGACCACTTCGCGTGAAGCCTGTAAAGAGATTGGCGCTACATTAAAGTTGACCACTTCGCGTGAAGCCTGTACTAAAGAACATCATGTGCCCTTTCAGTAGTTGTTTATGTAGCAAATTAATATTAACGATGAGGTTGCCAACCCCTTGTTAAACCTCACATTAGTCCACATTTACAATATGTCCGGTGCAGCAGTGATGCCATTCTTGACGTCAAGTTTATCGTTCTTTAATATTTATTAATGACTTGTTTATCCCTGTCATCTCTATCTCCAATTTTATTGTCAATGTGTTTTAGGTCCTTCTTTATTTCACTTAACTGGATATTCCAGAGCATGGCCAGCCTTGTAAAGCTACCAGCTGGTGTTGTCAACGTATGTCGTATTGACATTTCTTCAGCTCATGTTTCACCGGTATATCTGGCGTGAAATTATTGTCTCAATTCAGCCGTCATCTCTCTTATAGCTATGTAATAAAGATCATCTGACGTTTATATCTCATGAAACATGTTACAGAACATGTTGGTATTTGTTTTCTGTTATTTACTAATTGTGTTCATTACTGTAATTCTGTTAGAAAGAAAGAAAACGGTAAATGTTTTTTTCATCACACCAACTTTCTGATTCCAGCACAGAAAACATCACCAGAGAAGGAACTTATACGAGACCTTCTGACACGGTACGAAAGCGAGGGCAGAATGGGCAGACCAGTGGTCGAAGCTACAGACACCATCATGGTCAACTTCAGCTTATCTCTGATACAGATCCTCGATGTTGACGAGAAGAATCAAGTCCTTAAGACCAACATGTGGTACCATTATGTGAGTTTACTGATGGAGGTGCTGAGTTACATTTTACTGCGTTGTTGCTTTCAAGTTTACTGTTATCAAACTATAGACAGTCAGGAGGACTGCAGTAAAACGATGTTAAAGTGTAAGGTTCATGGGTAAATTGTTTAAGGCCTAAGATTTTAGGCAGTGAATCGTTATGTTGGTGATGATGAGGAAATTGTATCTTATTCTTTGGTCCTTGGCCACTGACTAACAAAGCAATTAGTGACCATCACGCCTGGTGAGTCTTGTAGGGCAGCAATGAACTGTCCTCAACCTGTTCGGTCGTCAGCCATCCTTGGAGTGGTGCACCAGCTGTGGTTCTTGCTTATCATCTCTGCCTCCACAGTTCTCCGCCATATACGAGCTTTTGGTCGACCTCACTTTCGTTCTTGACTCCATGGTTTGGCAGTTCCTGTGATGGTGCCCAGAGTTTCTTCTGAGGTTATAGTGAACCTAGTTCCAACGTCTACCGACTATGATGGTGCGCATGTCTTCTTGGTGGCTCCAAGTTAGCAGTTCGTGGTTGGTGATGGTGTTCGGTCAGAAAATTATAAGAGTTTTCCTTAGGCAGGTTGAGGTGGGAAACGGACAGTTTGGCATTTTTTGGGCTTACCATATCGGTAACATATCGATTGTCTTCCACGCATTCAAATCAGCTTTGTGTTAATTTAGCACAGGTCTGACTTTATTTTTCCTTGCTGTTTTTATACGTCTTGTACCTGGTGAAGACCGCGTGGTTGTAACGTTATCATTTCTTTATCATCTCATTAAGACTCACGCATAACTTGGTTATGAAACTATAGAGGGCATTATCATCATCATCGTCGTAATCATCACCATCATCTTCTATTTTAGCTTCTTATAGAGCAAACAGCTACTACTGTGAATGGATGACGTCATTGAGGAAGCTCGCCTCAAAGCACAAACACTTGCAGCGGTCGTTTCTGAATCAATGTGTTTGACATGAAGAGGTTAATACGACATTAATCAATGTGTTTGACATGATGAGGTTAATACGACATTAATCAATGTGTTTTACATGATGAGGTTAATACGACATTAATTAATGTGTTTTACATGATGAGGTTAATACGACATTAATCAATGTGTTTGACATGATGAGGTTAATACGACATTAATCAATGTGTTTTACATGATGAGGTTAATGCGACATTAATCAATGTGTTTGACATGATGAGGTTAATACGACATTAATTAAGACAGTTTTACATGATGAGGTTAATACGACATTAATTAAGACAGTTTTACATGATGAGGTTAATACGACATTAATCAATGTGTTTGACATGATGAGGTAAATACGACATTAATCAATGTGTTTGACATGATGAGGTTAATACGAAATTAATCAATGTGTTTTACATGATGAGGTTAATACGACATTAATCAATGTGTTTGACATGATGAGGTTAATACGACATTAATTAATGTGTTTTACATGATGAGGTTAATACGACATTAATCAATACAGTTTGACATGATGAGGTTAATACGACATTAATTAATGTGTTTTACATGATGAGGATAATACGACATTAATTAATGTGTTTGACATGATGAGGTTAATACGACATTAATCAATGTGTTTTACATGATGAGGTAAATACGACATTAATCAAGACTGTTTGACATGATCAGGTTAATACGACATTAATCAATGTGTTTTACATGATGAGGTTAATAATAATAATAAATTCTTTAAGCGCCAAACACGGCGCATAAGGCAGAAACCAGTGCTCTCCAGGTTGTTCGTTGTGACGCCACTCCTCTTAGCTCTTGCACATTATTTAGGCCCAACGTTCTTCCTTCTCTTATTATTGTTCTTCTGAGTGTTTCTTTTGGTCTTCCTTTTTTCCGCTTACCCTCAGGAACCCAAGTGAGCGCCTGTAGTGGTATTCTGTTGTTTTGCATTCGTAGGACATGACCGATATATGACCATCGTCTTTTCGACCTTATATAGTCGGAGACATATTTCTGCCTAGAGTAGTTTCTACTTATTTGTCGATTAGTCTTGAATTTCTAGTCAATGATCGAATTCCAACTGATGTTCATGAGTTTTCTAAGACATTTGTTCTCGAATGTATTCAGCTTGTTCTCCAATGATTTTGTTATTTTCCAACTCTCACAGCCGTATGTTAACACTGAGATAACATTTGAATTAAACAGACGAAGCTTGGTATGTATATTCAATGATCGTAATTTCCAAATGTTAGATAATCTATTGAAGGCGCTAGCTGCCAAAGCAATTCTAGTATGTATTTCTCTTGTTGTGTCACCATCCTGAGTCATTTTACTGCCTAAATAATTGAAACTTTCAATTTCTGTAGTTTTTCCCCGTTCAAGATGATATCAAAGGTCTCGTTAGAAAAGTTCATAGCTTTAGTTTTAGAGGCATTTATTTGGAGACCAATTTTAACCGAGAGATGACACAAATTATTTATTGCTTCTTGGGATTGTCTTGGTGTTGAACTTAAGAATGCTACATCATCTGCGAAATCCAGGTCCCCCAGGAATTTTCCATTTGTCCATTTTATACCCAATTGTTCATTGTGGGTATAGTTTCTCATAACCCAATCAATAGCTATTCCAAAAAGTAGTGGTGACATAATACAGCCTTGTTTCAACCCTGTTTCTACTGTAAACCATTCTTATTCCCAAAAATAGTTTGACATGATAATCAATGTGTTGTTTGAACTTACGACTTGCGCATTGAGGTTAATACGACATTAATCAATGTTTTTTACATGTGAAAGTTAATACGACATTAATTAATGTGTTTACATGACAGGTTTACGACATTAATCATGTAGCGCTTACATGATGAGGTTAATACGACATTAATCAATGTGTTTTACATGATGAGGTTAATACGACATTAATCAATGTGTTTTACATGATGAGGTTAATACGACATTAATCAATGTGTTTTACATGATGAGGTTAATACGACATTAATCAATGTGTTTTACATGATGAGGTTAATACGACATTAATCAATGTGTTTGACATGATGAGGTTAATACGACATTAATTAATGTGTTTTACATGATGAGGTTAATACGACATTAATCAATGTGTTATTCATGATGAGGTTAATACGACATTAATCAATGTGTTTTACATGATGAGGTTAATACGACATTAATCAATGTGTTTTACATGATGAGGTTAATACGACATTAATCAATGTGTTTTACATGATGAGGTTAATACGACATTAATCAATGTGTTTGACATGATGAGGTTAATACGACATTAATTAAGACAGTTTGACATGATGAGGTTAATACGACATTAATCAATGTGTTTTACATGATGAGGTTAATACGACATTAATCAATGTGTTTTACATGATGAGGTTAATACGACATTAATCAATGTGTTTTACATGATGAGGTTAATACGACATTAATCAATGTGTTTTACATGATGAGGTTAATACGACATTAATCAATGTGACATGTTTGATACGACATTAATGAGGTTTTTACATGATGAGGTTAATACGACATTAATCAATGTGTTTTACATGATGAGGTTAATACGACATTAATCAATGTGTTTTACATGATGAGGTTAATACGACATTAATCAATGTGTTTTACATGATGAGGTTAATACGACATTAATTAAGACAGTTTTACATGATGAGGTTAATACGACATTAATGCAAGTACGCTTTTAGTCTTGTTTTTCCCACGTGACTGTTGGTCTAATGGATTTTTATCATCAGAGGTTTAGACATGTGTCCTAGAGTGAGGTTAATACGTACATTAATCTTAGTTTTTACATGATGAGGTTAATACGACATTAATCAAGACAGTTTGATTTATTAAGAGGTCATTTGTTTACCTTAGCTTCCTGGTACTTTAAAGATGGGAGAAGGGTTTGAGCCATTAAGTCATGACTCCTAGGCTACGTCCTGCTGGTTGTTTATTGTCATAACCTGGGGAATCGTAACCCCAACTCGTTTATCGCAATTTGGTCGCCGAATAGTGATTTTTGCCCTTCTGTCAGATTTCATTAATGCTAGTACGCTAATGTAAAGTCTTGTTTTTCCCACGTGACTGTTGGTCTGGTGGATTTTAGTATCTCAGGGTAGAGGAGACAAAACGTGTCCTAGAGTACTAGACCGTACATGATCTTAGTTATTTAATGGCGTGAAAATAAGATTTGCTCAAAGTATGAAATCATGTTTGAGTAGATGGTATATTCACAATGTCAGTGATAAAGAGCATGACAAAAATTGTATGTCAAGGTTTATCAGGTAATAGTAGAAGAAAACATAACTAGGAACAAACTAATATTTCTGTTTTATGACAGCATTCACCGCTAAACTTACCTTCTATATCTAGTTTATCTATTGAGGTATCTAGGCAGTGGCGTACTTAGGTATCTAGTCTATTGAGGGCAGTGGCGTACTTACCTTCTATATCTAGTTTATCTATTGAGGTATCTAGGTAGTGGCGTACTTACCTTCTATATCTAGTATAGTATATCTATTGAGGTATCTAGGCAGTGGCGTACTTACCTTCTATATCTAGTTTATCTATTGAGGTATCTAGGCAGTGGCGTACTTACCTTCTATATCTAGTTTATCTATTGAGGTATCTAGGCAGTGGCGTACTTACCTTCTATATCTAGTTTATCTATTGAGGTATCTAGGCAGTGGCGTACTTACCTTCTATATCTAGTTTATCTATTGAGGTATCTAGGCAGTGGCGTACTTACCTTCTATATCTAGTTTATCTATTGAGGTATCTAGGCAGTGGCGTACTTACCTTCTATATCTAGTTTATCTATTGAGGTATCTAGGCAGTGGCGTACTTACCTTCTATATCTAGTTTATCTATTGAGGTATCTAGGCAGTGGCGTACTTACCTTCTATATCTAGTTTATCTATTGAGGTATCTAGGCAGTGGGCGTACTTACCTTCTATATCTAGTTTATCTATTGAGGTATCTAGGCAGTGGCGTACTTACCTTCTATATCTAGTTTATCTATTGAGGTATCTAGGCAGTGGCGTACTTACCTTCTATATCTAGTTTATCTATTGAGGTATCTAGGCAGTGGCGTACTTACCTTCTATATCTAGTATATCTATTGAGGTATCTAGGCAGTGGCGTACTTACCTTCTATATCTAGTATATCTATTGAGGTATCTAGGCAGTGGCGTACTTACCTTCTATATCTAGTATATCTATTGAGGTATCTAGGCAGTGGCGTACTTACCTTCTATATCTAGTATATCTATTGAGGTATCTAGGCAGTGGCGTACTTACCTTCTATATCTAGTATATCTATTGAGGTATCTAGGCAGTGGCGTACTTACCTTCTATATCTAGTTTATCTATTGAGGTATCTAGGCAGTGGCGTACTTACCTTCTATATCTAGTTTATCTATTGAGGTATCTAGGCAGTGGCGTACTTACCTTCTATATCTAGTTTATCTATTGAGGTATCTAGGCAGTGGCGTACTTACCTTCTATATCTAGTTTATCTATTGAGGTATCTAGGCAGTGGCGTACTTACCTTCTATATCTAGTTTATCTATTGAGGTATCTAGGCAGTGGCGTACTTACCTTCTATATCTAGTATATCTATTGAGGTATCTAGGCAGTGGCGTACTTACCTTCTATATCTAGTTTATCTATTGAGGTATCTAGGCAGTGGCGTACTTACCTTCTATATCTAGTATATCTATTGAGGTATCTAGGCAGTGGCGTACTTACCTTCTATATCTAGTTTATCTATTGAGGTATCTAGGCAGTGGCGTACTTACCTTCTATATCTAGTATATCTATTGAGGTATCTAGGCAGTGGCGTACTTACCTTCTATATCTAGTATATCTATTGAGGTATCTAGGCAGTGGCGTACTTACCTTCTATATCTAGTTTATCTATTGAGGTATCTAGGCAGTGGCGTACTTACCTTCTATATCTAGTATATCTATTGAGGTATCTAGGCAGTGGCGTACTTACCTTCTATATCTAGTATATCTATTGAGGTATCTAGGCAGTGGCGTACTTACCTTCTATATCTAGTATATCTATTGAGGTATCTAGGCAGTGGCGTACTTACCTTCTATATCTAGTATATCTATTGAGGTATCTAGGCAGTGGCGTACTTACCTTCTATATCTAGTATATCTATTGAGGTATCTAGGCAGTGGCGTACTTACCTTCTATATCTAGTTTATCTATTGAGGTATCTAGGCAGTGGCGTACTTACCTTCTATATCTAGTATATCTATTGAGGTATCTAGGCAGTGGCGTACTTACCTTCTATATCTAGTTTATCTATTGAGGTATCTAGGCAGTGGCGTACTTACCTTCTATATCTAGTTTATCTATTGAGGTATCTAGGCAGTGGCGTACTTACCTTCTATATCTAGTTTATCTATTGAGGTATCTAGGCAGTGGCGTACTTACCTTCTATATCTAGTATATCTATTGAGGTATCTAGGCAGTGGCGTACTTACCTTCTATATCTAGTATATCTATTGAGGTATCTAGGCAGTGGCGTACTTACCTTCTATATCTAGTTTATCTATTGAGGTATCTAGGCAGTGGCGTACTTACCTTCTATATCTAGTATATCTATTGAGGTATCTAGGCAGTGGCGTACTTACCTTCTATATCTAGTATATCTATTGAGGTATCTAGGCAGTGGCGTACTTACCTTCTATATCTAGTTTATCTATTGAGGTATCTAGGCAGTGGCGTACTTACCTTCTATATCTAGTTTATCTATTGAGGTATCTAGGCAGTGGCGTACTTACCTTCTATATCTAGTTTATCTATTGAGGTATCTAGGCAGTGGCGTACTTACCTTCTATATCTAGTTTATCTATTGAGGTATCTAGGCAGTGGCGTACTTACCTTCTATATCTAGTATAGTATATCTATTGAGGTATCTAGGCAGTGGCGTACTTACCTTCTATATCTAGTTTATCTATTGAGGTATCTAGGCAGTGGCGTACTTACCTTCTATATCTAGTATATCTATTGAGGTATCTAGGCAGTGGCGTACTTACCTTCTATATCTAGTTTATCTATTGAGGTATCTAGGCAGTGGCGTACTTACCTTCTATATCTAGTTTATCTATTGAGGTATCTAGGCAGTGGCGTACTTACCTTCTATATCTAGTTTATCTATTGAGGTATCTAGGCAGTGGCATACTTACCTTCTATATCTAGTTTATCTATTGAGGTATCTAGGCAGTGGCGTACTTACCTTCTATATCTAGTATATCTATTGAGGTATCTAGGCAGTGGCGTACTTACCTTCTATATCTAGTTTATCTATTGAGGTATCTAGGCAGTGGCGTACTTACCTTCTATATCTAGTATATCTATTGAGGTATCTAGGCAGTGGCGTACTTACCTTCTATATCTAGTATATCTATTGAGGTATCTAGGCAGTGGCGTACTTACCTTCTATATCTAGTTTATCTATTGAGGTATCTAGGCAGTGGCGTACTTACCTTCTATATCTAGTTTATCTATTGAGGTATCTAGGCAGTGGCGTACTTACCTTCTATATCTAGTTTATCTATTGAGGTATCTAGGCAGTGGCATACTTACCTTCTATATCTAGTTTATCTATTGAGGTATCTAGGCAGTGGCGTACTTACCTTCTATATCTAGTATATCTATTGAGGTATCTAGGCAGTGGCGTACTTACCTTCTATATCTAGTTTATCTATTGAGGTATCTAGGCAGTGGCATACTTACCTTCTATATCTAGTTTATCTATTGAGGTATCTAGGCAGTGGCGTACTTACCTTCTATATCTAGTTTATCTATTGAGGTATCTAGGCAGTGGCGTACTTACCTTCTATATCTAGTTTATCTATTGAGGTATCTAGGCAGTGGCGTACTTACCTTCTATATCTAGTTTATCTATTGAGGTATCTAGGCAGTGGCGTACTTACCTTCTATATCTAGTTTATCTATTGAGGTATCTAGGCAGTGGCGTACTTACCTTCTATATCTAGTTTATCTATTGAGGTATCTAGGCAGTGGCGTACTTACCTTCTATATCTAGTATATCTATTGAGGTATCTAGGCAGTGGCGTACTTACCTTCTATATCTAGTATATCTATTGAGGTATCTAGGCAGTGGCGTACTTACCTTCTATATCTAGTTTATCTATTGAGGTATCTAGGCAGTGGCGTACTTACCTTCTATATCTAGTATATCTATTGAGGTATCTAGGCAGTGGCGTACTTACCTTCTATATCTAGTATATCTATTGAGGTATCTAGGCAGTGGCATACTTACCTTCTATATCTAGTTTATCTATTGAGGTATCTAGGCAGTGGCGTACTTACCTTCTATATCTAGTTTATCTATTGAGGTATCTAGGCAGTGGCGTACTTACCTTCTATATCTAGTTTATCTATTGAGGTATCTAGGCAGTGGCGTACTTACCTTCTATATCTAGTATATCTATTGAGGTATCTAGGCAGTGGCGTACTTACCTTCTATATCTAGTATATCTATTGAGGTATCTAGGCAGTGGCATACTTACCTTCTATATCTAGTTTATCTATTGAGGTATCTAGGCAGTGGCGTACTTACCTTCTATATCTAGTTTATCTATTGAGGTATCTAGGCAGTGGCGTACTTACCTTCTATATCTAGTTTATCTATTGAGGTATCTAGGCAGTGGCGTACTTACCTTCTATATCTAGTTTATCTATTGAGGTATCTAGGCAGTGGCGTACTTACCTTCTATATCTAGTATATCTATTGAGGTATCTAGGCAGTGGCGTACTTACGTGTGCGACTTTTCGGCTACAACACCCCTTCCAAACTTAGTACTTATATGTGCATGGTGACTTAGAAGTTTCTTTATTTAATGTGTGTTGCTGTCATAAATGTTAGATGACATGATGGAATGTTTATTTACCTTTTAAACAATGGAATTCAGTATCAATGACCTCTTTAAAAATAAATAAATTGGCTTATCGGAAAGGGGGTGAAGAAGGGGAGAGGGACTCGAAGGCTGAGCCCTTGAATAGTCGTTTCCCACTCGAAGACGTCACCTCAAACAGAGTTTCTGAACACGAGACTGGTTCTAGTATAAATAATTAGTATTACTTGTCGTTAGTTTTTACATTTTTGTTTTCTTTAGAAGTCCGTACAAGTTTCCGAAATGTCTGGAGATGTGAAATTTTCTTAGTGGTGGCTGGACCTAAATTACCTTTATTGTTGTTGACCTTTATTGTTGATGACCTTTATCGTTGATGACCTTTATTGCAGTTTCGTTGTCGATGCTTAATTAAAATTAGAGGCAAACGGAGTCCCATAGCTGATACTGCCGTAGTGGAGTGGCATGTTAGAGACTTCACCATACTAGGTCCAGCATCGAGAGGTGGGAGTCAAATGTTAGAGACTTGACTATACTAGGTCCAGCATCGAGAGATGGGAGTGAAGTGTTAGAGATTTGACTATACTAGGTCCAGCATCGAGAGGTGGGAGTGAAGTGTTAGAGACTTGACTATACTAGGTCCAGCATCGAGAGGTGAGAGTGAAGTGTTAGAGACTTAACCATACTAGGTCCAGCATCGAGAGGTGGGAGTGAAGTGTTAGAGACTTAACCATACTAGGTCCAGCATCGAGAGGTAGGAGTGAAGTGTTAGAGACTTAACCATACTAGGTCCAGCATCGAGAGGTGGGAGTGAAGTGTTAGAGACTTCACCATACTAGGTCCAGCATCGAGAGGTGGGAGTGAAGTGTTGGAGACTTGACTATACTAGGTCCAGCATCGAGAGGTGGGAGTGAAGTGTTAGAGACTTAACCATACTAGGTCCAGCATCGAGAGGTGGGAGTGAAGTGTTAGAGACTTAACCATACTAGGTCCAGCATCGAGAGATGGGAGTGAAGTGTTAGAGACTTAACCATACTAGGTCCAGCATCGAGAGGTGGGAGTGACCAGTTCCCTCATTTTCCTTCCTTAACTAAAAAAGCAGAGTCAGGTACCCATTTACAACTGGGTAGACTGGAGAGTGTTGGTACCGTGATTGGAACCCGACACCTTTGTCGCGAGAGATCAGCGCTCTAACCACTCTGTCAATCTGGTGCGAATTGAAATTAGCAACTTTAAAATAAAATTGTGTATTTCTCTTTTGATACTTTTTGCGCATAAAATACATCAATGAGTTTGAAATGAATTCTTACATCACACAAAGTCACCCGGGAGGGGGGGGGTCTCTGGGGGTACAAGAAAATAAGAGAACTACTCCTCCCTCAGACAATGTCGCAAGAGGTGACCAATACGTGGTTGTGCACATGGTTGTGCATGTGGCTGAGAACATAATCATGTAAAATATAAAGCTAGATAAACACCACTGCACGACCACATAAATGTTGTGATGCAGGCTTCATGACAAGAAATTAGCTGCGGTGACGGCTCAGGAGCAACAGGTAACATGATGATGATGAAATAATTCATTATTCATAGCTCTGTGTTATCTGTTATAATTTTTCTAATGAAACATTTGGTATTTGTCTCGTTCAGAGATGGAGAGACATCCTGCTACAATGGAAACCATCACAACACGACGATATCACCAACATACGAGTGCCTTCAAATAAAATTTGGTTGCCTGATATCCTGCTCTACAACTTGTAAGTACAGGTCAAAACAGTACTAATACACGGACAGATACACACACATGTATTCAGATTCACAGACGCAAAGATGCATAGATACAGATGCTCAGTCATAAAATACAAACATAGAAACACTGGTAGAAAGACGCAGCGATAGAATGCACAGATATAAAAACACATTTATAAAGAGAATCGTTGATAACATTCGGGGAAATACACGTAAAGAGATAAGCGAACATGTAAACACAAGTGTCGCCAGACACATTGATACACAAAAACACACCCAGATGTTGATATATAGTTGTAAAGTTAGTTGCTTATCCTTTACAGGACGTGGCAATCAACCCCAGCTTTTATTGGCTGTTTGTGATTTTTCTAGGCAATTTTTACGTTCAGTAGTTTGCCATTGCTATCTGAACGGTACGGCGCTTATACCATTGTTAAAAAATCCACACAAAGCGATCTGCTACCAAACCGCCTGCAGCAAGTTTCGAACCTGGTATATCTGGATTATGAAACTGCGTTCATATCCATTAGGCCACAGACGCCGACAGTTGATATATAGAGTCACATATAAACAAGCACAGAGACGAATACACGCACACTAAGGCAGACACATAAAATCACACTCAGAGATTATCAGAGACATAGATACACAGACGTAAAACAACACAGACACAGAAAACAGATCTAGAGATTGACAGATCCATAAATTTTAAATGATTACCTCATTTACCCCAGACACAGAACTTTCGACCATAGACAAGTATCCTTTAGCTATATATAGCTATGCCATTCTGTATTTAAATGTGAGATTTTGCAGTGGTTGTTCCTGCAACCATTTGCTATATATGTTTGCTAGCTCCAAGCATAACCCTTCACTGTGGCCTTTTACGACACACTTAGCAAGCTATAGTGGTCCTTTTTTGCTCCTCAGTTTCGAGTACAAGGTTATCTTGAGCAACCTGAGTATGAATATATCTACAATTGTCTTGATTACACATTTATTTCAGTCATTATCACCCTTCACCTCCATACAGAGCTTCAACGTCTTGTGCCATCTGTTCCAGGTCTTTCCGTGTCACCGTCTGCAATCAAAACTCTTGGCGGCTTTCTCTAGGTAGCGTCATGAACCTCCTTAACAGAGGTCCTTCTTCCATCTTAGATATCTCAGTAGAATTATTTAAAATACGTGTATTTTGATTTGTCCGTGGTCTTGTTCAAGTCTTTCGGCTTCAATTTTCCTGTGGATGGTAGTATTCCGGCACCATGTCCAACCCTCCACAGTTGCCCCCTACGATAGGCGCTGTACGAAACAATGTTACTATTCATTTCTCTTCTTTCGGGCCCTGGGTAATGACTTGACGATACTTATTTACTGTCCTGTATTTACGATGTCAAGGGCTGATAACTCTTTTTTTGAGGTTATTCTTAAACGTTCATTCCTAAAGCTTAACTCAAATGTTTCTCAGAATAAATTACATGGAAGAGTTCTATACATCTGTCACTGGATGGATTGATCTGTTGTTTGGATTATTGTAAATAAAGAGAATCTTGAGAACCTGCACAACTCCCAATGGAAGATTGATCTGTTGTTTAGATTATTGTAAATAAAGAGAATCTTGAGAACCTGCACAACTCCCAATGGAAGATTGATCTGTTGTTTGGATTATTGTAAATAAAGAGAATCTTGAGAACCTGCACAACTCCCAATGGAAGATTGATCTGTTGTTTGGATTATTGTAAATAAAGAGAATCTTGAGAACCAGCACAACTCCCAATGGAAGATTGATCTGTTGTTTGGATTATTGTAAATAAAGAGAATCTTGAGAACCAGCACAACTCCCAATGGAAGATTGATCTGTTGTTTGGATTATTGTAAATAAAGAGAATCTTGAGAACCAGCACAACTCCCAATGGAAGATTGATTTGTTGTTTGGATTATTGTAAATAAAGAGAATCTTGAGAACCTGCACAACTCCCAATGGAAGATTGATTTGTTGTTTGGATTATTGTAAATAAAGAGAATCTTGAGAACCAGCACAACTCCCAATGGAAGATCGATCTGTTGTTTGGATTATTGTAAATAAAGAGAATCTTGAGAACCAGCACAACTCCCAATGGAAGATTGTTTTGTTGTTTGGATTATTGTAAATAAAGAGAATCTTGAGAACCTGCACAACTCCCAATGGAAGATTGATTTGTTGTTTGGATTATTGTAAATAAAGAGAATCTTGAGAACCAGCACAACTCCACATGGAAGATCGATCTGTTGTTTGGATTATTGTAAATAAAGAGAATCTTGAAAACTCCCAATGGAAGATTGGTCTGGTCTTGAGGGTCATCTTCATTGCACACGGACAATTTCATAATGCTCTGATCTCTCCCCTTAGATCACAAAAGATGATCTCAGCACAGTACAGGAATTCCGTAGCACCGGCGAGGATCCCAATCTGTATAGAATCACACATTCTATAAATATTTTTCGGGTGGGTAGATTCCTAATTTTTAAATTTTTTCAGGGTGGCGGCCGTATGGCCTACTCGTTACAATTTCCAACTGCTGAGGGATTTTTATGGTATGTAACTTGCACACGGGACCTCCGATCTCTTCCCCTTTATCCGAGAAGGCTATCCATCCGATTTCACTACCTAGGAGATCAGGGGGGAGTATGACATTATTATGAACCACTGGTTCTGAAAAAACAAACCAATTCTCTACTGGGAACGAACCGGTACCTTTAGAAATAAAGACGGACGTAATACCTCTTAGCCACTCCGACCTCCTTCCAATGAAAGATATCTCTATATGTGAACAAAAGATAGCTTCAATCCACCGGCAACATAGACATTAGCAGTTCATCCTTTCTGTTTAAGAACTGGACACTGGACATTAGTAGGCCACGTCTATCACCTCAGATTATCTCACATAAATGACTGTCCATGTTGGACTGGTGTCCAGACTCCTGAACATATTCTTCAAGACTGTGCCACTGTCCAACCCATTAATGGCCTTCGTTGTTAGACCTGACTAGAGAGTGGCAGAGTAGAGATAAAAGCTATGGGGCTCCGCCATAGATCTGGAGAAGACTATGTGTCCGAGCGACAAGCCTGCAGATCTAGCATGGCCAATGACCTGAATGCAGAAAACGAAGAAGCAGATTCGTCAACAGATACGTTGCCAAGCACGGACAAATGACATAATCTTAGGAACACTTCGTGGAGCCACGACAGCTCCCTTATCAAAATATCCTATTTGTTTTGTTTGTCACAGACACCGTTTTTTCCCCGTCCCTTTTAGGTATTAAACGACATTCGAAAATATATGTTTATTTCTTGACAAGAGGTCAATAAGCCTTCACGTAATCTGATTGGATTAGAATGTAATAGGAAAACTGGTGGGTAAAAAATGTATTTGTGGGAAACAGGATCCAAGGAAGTTCTTGCTAAGGATAATGTACAAGATGAGAAGAAATTAGAAAGAAATTTTCTTGTTGGAGGATGAGAAAAGAAGGGGGGAGGGAGTTGAGGCTGGGTTAATTACAGTAATTGTGACATACATAGAAAGAGGGGTGAACCAGCCCCATAATGTAGAAATACATAAGGAAATTAGGAAAACTAGTGGTCCAATTTAAGCTCAAAATGCTTTTAGTAAAGTTTGTTGTTGTCTTACAACGCGTGCAGTTACTACTTGCGAGTTTGCATAGTGGTTACGTTGTTCCGGATGTGGAGAAAGAGTTATAGGGCCATCACAATTTGAAAGATCAGTGGTAGTGCAGTTATCACGCGAGATGTCATCAGTGGCGGTCGGTGGGCGGATCTAGAAAAAAGTGTTGTTTCATTATAGAGATTTTTATTTGCCTCTTCAAGAAGAAGCCATTATCATTATCATATCGTTATCTTTAATCTCCCTGGGTGTCATTGGTCTTCAATCATTTTACGCCACGCCCACCCTGTCTTGTGCCATCCGTACAATTTTTGTTGCCCTGACATCTTTACCTTTAATAGTTTTGTCTTAAATTTCTTCCTCAGAGTGTTTTCTTTGTTCGTGTCTCCTTCTATTTATTTTTACCTTGTGAGATCCAGACCGAATATGGTGATACCTCATAGGGGATGGAGAAAATATTGTTGAGAATATGTCGTACGGTTAATTGGTTTATTGGGCCCAGTCTAAGTAAAAAGTAAAGGTTGACTGATACACGAGAATGTATAGAAAATAGATTTCACAGGTGGTAGGTTGACGGAAAGATATGTCTCTGGAGTGAGTAGGTTACTCTCATCCAGCCTATCCGTACAACTGTACTTTGTTCTAAGACAATCTTTGCCTCCCTTATGAAATGAAAGAACAGGTTACTCTACACACACAAACACACACACACAACAATATGTGACAACAATGACACACAAACTTGCAAAAACTAAGGATAAATGGGTATGGGTCTGACCAACACACAAAGTTAAGTTTTTTTGTAGTTTATTATCACTACAACATCAATTTACCCAAAGAATATCAAGAAAAGCATTTACATATAGAGCAAAATAAAGACGGATGGTGCGCCTTCACCGTATAAAGGAAAATAACCCAAAGAAAATATTTATCCAAAGGTTGAAGGTTAGCACTAGGTTTACATAATAACAATATTGGTACAATAAAAGACCAAGTAAAGTAAACAGAATCAAATCAAACCACCAAAGATTAATAGATAATTTCCAGAAAAAATAAAGTTAACACACGCTCTCTCATTCATGTGGCCACCTCTCAAACTCTTACCTAATTTGTATTTCTTCCCTTGGGTCTGTGTTATCCCTTGGTACATTTATTGCATGAACATAATCCCTACTGGTTCTGTTGACTAATGTATCATCCCTGCTGTCGAGGATGTGGTGAAGTGGGATGTTATAAATATTTATAGGGGACTTAGTGTACTGACTGAGATTAGCTGTGAAGGTATCTATATCTATTTAGAGTAGTGTATTATAGATAACCTTACTTGCTACCACATATCTATATATCTCAGTCAGAATTATTCTGGAATAGTGTGATGACTACGTTATGTGTCTAGGGTATGTGTATGATGAAGTGTAAGTCACAACAACAGACAGATAAACAATTTAATTTAATCCACTACTCTTGACAACACTGTGACACTCACATACATATAACACTCTATGAGAATATCTTAAGGAGTCACTGATAACTTTTCAAATAACAATATGTATTCATTGTTGTTATAAAGGTATATGTGTCCTGATTCAAATACAAAGGAACCAGGGATCACAATCAATTTTAATTACAAGTATATGTACAGACTTTATCAATATGAATATTGTAGTGACATATATTATTAAAAATATCCTATGTGTGTCAGTTGTGTAGTAGTAATATGAGGTAATACTGGTTTTGTTTTGTTCAAGCTCTGTTGGTATTCTTCATCATGACTTCAATAGTTTGTCTTTTGGGACTAGTATTGGAGATGTTCTCAGTTCCTGATATTAAGACAATTAAATTCCCCTCTGAATGTTATTTTTACAAAGTCATTTCAAGATGAGGGGACATAATGTTGAGCTCAGCTGGCCAAATCAGCTTATCTTGCGTGATGGCGGCAGGAAAGGACTCCTCTGCTCGAATTCTCCCCTGGGCTCTGGAGACACCTCACTGATAGCTAAAAAGACCAAGGAGTATGCTGTCCGACTCTGGATTCAGCAAAGCTCTGACCAGGTGCTGCTCAATACCATCAAGACCACGGTCCCACAATTCATGGAATAAACACAGATACGTTGATTAGCAATGAATTCTGGCACATTTACTGGCACAAATTCCCATCTGCTTATGTTCCAGGCTTTTATTTAACACAAATATGAGCTGGCTTCAACGCACTGTTGCTTTATCAAGATTATTTGCACTAGTGGTCTCGAACTAACGCTCCCAAGTGAGTATATCAGCGAGTCTAGCCAATGGAGCCACGTTTCGACAAGTGTTTGAAAAAATGTTACCTTTCCCCGTCTCCCCTAACAACGATAGATAGTATTTATAGCCCGACCAATCGTGGTTAGTCTTTCATTTGTTGCGCTCCAATCAATTTGGAGTTTACATGGTAGGCTATTTCTGTAACGTAAGGTTTTTTCAAACACGTTATAAAAAATTTTTATGAGCAGAAATGATTCCATGTTGTCAGGCATCCCCACTATTTTATTTTGGTTATAATTTATTAATTCCTGGACTATTTGCGTAACGTTTTACATATTCTTTGTCAGCAAACCCTAAGGAGCCCAAATATCCAAATTTAAAAGAGCTAAGTGGCTGCGTTCAAAATATGCAATTTCTAGGATAGTCGTGTAGTTGTTTTATTTTTTATGTGAGAACCGCCACCTGTCCTGCTGTACTGTCAGACTAATGTCAGGATTTCGGACATAAAACAGTAGAATGTCAGGTTTCCCCAATAAGCGTTTTTCAGATTTTAAAACCTAACTCTGGGAAGGGTAGTGAATTTATCACTGTCCGTCTGAAAAAAAGTTAGTGCATGTAGTCTTACACGCGTGATGGCAGCATTTGTGTATCGCGCGACGCGTGTTTAGTGTTCGGCTTTCTGCCTCTCCCTTCTCGCTATCCTTTAGTCCATCTGTCTTTTGTTTTTGGTAACATAGTGTAGAAAAAGACATGAATGGAATTTAAAATTTAAGTCAACTTGCATATTTCAAGGTTTTTCTTAGAAAGGCAGCACATTTTATTGTGTGTTTGGGAAACGCGTGTATGTTGCAGAAGGCCTTTAATATCAACGTGAAAGCGTTACAATTTGCCGACGAAGTAGAAAAGAAGGGGGATTTCGAGTACTGTCATTGTGACAGCACTGTTCTTTACCATTCTTCTTCCTTTATTTATTATATGTATTTATTAGGCTTTATATTTCCTTGATAATTTATATATGTGGATTAGAATATTCCACGACATCTCCCCTCTTAAAACAGACATTATATGTCAGTCCTTTATTCTATATACACATAGAGAAATTTATTATTAGTTCTGGGGTTTACGGTGATTCTCATCACACGGATGGCGGCTTAAAAAATCCGCTCCCAAATTTGTTTTTCCAGATATATACTCAATGCTAAAATTATATGGAGCCAAAAGTAAAGACCATCGGAGTAACCTGGAGTTCTCATGCCTAGCCTGTGCTAGAAACGATAAAGGTTTGTGGTCTGTTTGCAACTTAAAGGCCTTCCCATACAGATAAATATTGAATTTCTTTATTGCCCATATTACTGCAAGACATTCTTTTTCGCTAGTTGAGTAATTGATTTCGGCTTTATTCAATTTTCTGCTAGCATATGCCACTGGGCTTAATTCCCCATCCAATGCATCGGATTTCTGTAGTAGAGTTGCACCTAACCCAATATTACTTGCATCCGTCCTTACTATGAATTCTTGACTTAAGTCAGGTAATTTCAAAATGGGTTTACTTGTGAGCTTTTCCTTCAATTCTTGGTAAGTCATTTCACATTGTGGTGTCCATGTAATGCGATCTGGATGTCCTTTACGTGTCAAATCAGTTAACGGTGCACATATGGAATTAAAGTTTTTGATATACTTCTGGTAGAAACCACATAATGAAACAAAGGATCTCACGTCCTTCTTGGTTTGTGGTCTCGGGGCTTTCTGTAGTTTCTCTAAATTCTTTGGGTCAGGGGTCATGTTTCCCTGATAAACTGTGTGTCCCAAAAATTCCAATTCTTTACATCCAACGCAACATTTGGTTGGTCGGGCTGTTAAATTTGCCTCCCTAAGTCGATTAAACAGCATGTTCAGAGAGTCAATGTGTTCCTCAAATGTTTCTGTTGCTATAAGGATATCATCTATAAAATTTGTTATACAGGGATTATTCAGAGGATCCAATAATTTTCTCATCATTCTAGAGAAGACACTAGGCGCATTCTTCAATCCAAATGGCAATCTATTAAACTCATAGTGTCCTTCTGAGGTACTAAAAGCTAGGTATGGTCTAACCTCAGGCTTTACTGGAATCTGATTGTATCCTTTACTCAGATCCACTTTTGAGAAATATTTAGCTTTATTTAGTCTGGCAAACAGCTGAGTTGTATCCGGCAATGGATCCACCTGTCCTTCTGTAATAGCATTCAGTCTCCTGTAATCTATACAGAGTCTATGTTCTCCAGAGGGCTTCCTTAAGAGTACCACACCGGAACTATACGAAGACTCACTGTGCGAAATAATTCCTTCCTTCAATAGATAGTCTATCTCTTCCTTCAAAGCTTTCTCCTTAGCAAACGGAATCGAATATGGTTTCATACAGACAGGTGTGGGGTCTATCAGTTTCATATCATATTCCAATAGGTTTGTATGCCCTGGTCGGTCTGTTAACACCTCTGCATGATTATTTAGAACCTGTTGCACTCTCTCTTTCTGAGTTTTCGTTAAATGTGTACTGATTTTTACCTGTGCTGCTGTCTCACAGGGGTGTAATGGATATTCCAATGATGAAAGTGGTTCCTTTTTCATCTCCATGGCGATGGACAAGGTCAACAAGTGTGTCTCTTCCTGATGTTCTCTTTCCAAATATTTCTTCAGGAGATTCACATGATAGATTTTTTCTTTCCCCTTCTTATCTATCTTATAATTTGTTCTAGACACCTTCTCTAAAACTGTATATGGACCCTGCCATCCAATTTGTAACTTATTCTGACTCCCGGGCAAAAGAAGCAGTACCTTCTCTCCCACAGCCAAATCTCTGTATTTCGCCTTCCTGTTATAATAGGCAGCATGTTTCTTCCTGGCTTGTTTCAAATTTTCATTGGCAAGTTTCCAGCCAGTTTTTAACCGAGTGGTCAGCTCATTCACATATTGGTATGAAGATGTAATGTTTTCCTCTGCCTTTTCATCAGTCCACGTTCTTAACATAGCTACATATGGACCTTTAATTGTGTGGACCTATTTGTCCATGCACCGGTATGGTCTCTTCCACTCGAAGCTCTATAGTGATGATTTTTCCTCCCAGACTTATCATTCACAAAACGACCGCTACCAATTCTTCTCTTGGGGCTTTCTCCCCACTTAAAATTCTTGATGAGAGATTTCCTCTCTACATCTTCTTCCTCCAGTTTGTTTAAGTCCGATTGAGGGATTGTCGGCTTATCCTGGGGTAAGACATCTGTTTGCACTCTCCGCATAGTGGCCATTGTAAAACAGTTAAGTGAAGCTTGTCCGTGAAAAGAGGCTTCCCATTCCATTTGGTCCACTTTATCAAATCTATTTTTCTTTTTATTATCAGGCCTAATTTTGCCCCGGGGCGTGTCCAGGTCCTGATCCATGTTCCCACTTGTGGGTGTTCCCTCATGTGCTATGCTACACCTTTCTACAAAATTCTCAATGTCCCATCTTGCTTTGGGCCAATAATAATTGTGAGCCACCTTTTGAATGATGGTACCTATCTTCTCATGGTCCCCATCTGGTTTCACATGTAGGCTCCTTATTAAGTCTGCCCTATATCTTTTTGGAAGAACCAGCTGTCCGTGACCTTTGGATCTAGCTCCAGTCTTCCTATATATCAGTTTGTTCTTCATATAAAACTCTCCCTTGCCTGGAGGTGTATGAGATTTGGGCAACTTCTTGAAACATGGCTTGAGTGTTTTGTCCTCAGCCTGTGCCTTCCTCATCTCTTCTGGAGTGGTATCTAACATAATATCCTCCTCCTGTCTTGAGGTCGACCTGACCTGAAGGGTTGCCATATACACAGGTTTCCTTCTGCAACGGTCAGTGTCATGATTGTTCATCTTACAATTCTTACACCACCTTTTTCCTTGGTTGAAAGATTTTCTTTCATCATATTTCCTTTCATCGAATTGTGGGAATTTATTTTTATTTTCATACCGTGGCCTATCAAATTGGTGCTTACCTTTGTTTTGATCTCTAGGATCAAATTTATTAAAGTTCTGTGGTGCCCTAAAGTTATCCACTTGTTTCTTTTTATTACCTGTTACCTCTGCTTGAGCTGCTTGATACCTTTCAGCAACATTTAGCAACTCATCCAGCCTCTCTGCACCTTGTTCCATGAGAAACTTTCTCAGGTCTGGAGCCATGGACTCTCTTAGTTGCTCTATAAGGACCATTTCCTTAAGATCTTGGGTTTTCCCCAGAGAAGTCCATTTCTCCAAGTATGTCTCTATTCGTGCAGAGAACTGGTGATAGGTTTCACCTGACAGTAGTTTAGCATTCCTAAATTTTTTCCTATAGAATTCTGCATTCTTTTCATACCTTAACAAAAGAGCCTGCTTTAGCATGTCATAATTTTCCTGATCACCTCTGCTCATTTTTGCAAAAACTTCATAAGCTGCCCCACGAAGTCCCTGAGATAACTTTAAGCTCCACCTTTCTCTCTCTAACCCATACGTGGTGGCTAATAGTTCATACCTATTTAGGTAGCTCTCTATATCATCGTCTTTCTCAACAAAATGATCTAAATGAAAATTCATAGCTGAGGTTGAGGCTCCCTGAGTAACCGTAGCATCAGAGGCAAAGAGACTGGCACCATTTTCAGGAGCATGGCCTTGAAACTCAAACTCCCTTAGTCGTAACTCATGTTCCCTTTGTAATCTCTTATCTTCTGCTTCCCTTTCTGCAGCTAATCTCTTGTCTTCCCTTTCTGCAGCTAATTTCTTCTCTTCCCTTTCTGCAGCCAATCTTTTGTCTTCTCTTTCTGCCTCCAATTTCTTAGCCTCAGCCTCAATCTGCAACCTCTTAGTCTCAGCCTCAGCCTCAAATTGCAACCTCTTAGTCTCAGCCTCTAACTTTCTTTCGGCCTCTTTTTCTAATCTTCTTTCTTCGCGTTCAATAAATTTGTCACATTCCGTAGTGACATAGGCAACCATAACTTGCCCATCTAATCCTAACTCTTTTGCAGTCTGTACAGCAGCAGATCGAAACTTGGCCAGGTCCGCCATTGTCTATCAGGTAAATTTCTACAATGTCTAACCAACAATTTAATCTCTAAATATATCTAATGGACAACACAGGCACCGTGAGCTCAACCTTATTTAATTCCACCCAAGGATACCTTTTAATTCTTATATTCCCTGAAGTGAATTACCCCCAATATTTTTAATAGGGAAAGATTCAAAATCCCGGACGAGCCCCCAATATATGTGGTGAAGTGGGATGTTATAAATATTTATAGGGGACTTAGTGTACTGACTGAGATTAGCTGTGAAGGTATCTATATCTATTTAGAGTAGTGTATTATAGATAACCTTACTTGCTACCACATATCTATATATCTCAGTCAGAATTATTCTGGAATAGTGTGATGACTACGTTATGTGTCTAGGGTATGTGTATGATGAAGTGTAAGTCACAACAACAGACAGATAAACAATTTAATTTAATCCACTACTCTTGACAACACTGTGACACTCACATACATATAACACTCTATGAGAATATCTTAAGGAGTCACTGATAACTTTTCAAATAACAATATGTATTCATTGTTGTTATAAAGGTATATGTGTCATGATTCAAATACAAAGGAACCAGGGATCACAATCAATTTTAATTACAAGTATATGTACAGACTTTATCAATATGAATATTGTAGTGACATATATTATTAAAAATATCCTATGTGTGTCAGTTGTGTAGTAGTAATATGAGGTAATACTGGTTTTGTTTTGTTCAAGCTCTGTTGGTATTTGTCATCATGACTTCAATAGTTTGTCTTTTGGGACTAGTATTGGAGATGTTCTCAGTTCCTGATATTAAGACAATTAAATTCCCCTCTGAATGTTATTTTTACAAAGTCATTTCAAGATGAGGGGACATAATGTTGAGCTCAGCTGGCCAAATCAGCTTATCTTGCGTGATGGCGGCAGGAAAGGACTCCTCTGCTCGAATTCTCCCCTGGGCTCTGGAGACACCTCACTGATAGCTAAAAAGACCAAGGAGTATGCTGTCCGACTCTGGATTCAGCAAAGCTCTGACCAGGTGCTGCTCAATACCATCAAGACCACGGTCCCACAATTCATGGAATAAACACAGATACGTTGATTAGCAATGAATTCTGGCACATTTACTGGCACAAATTCCCATCTGCTTATGTTCCAGGCTTTTATTTAACACAAATATGAGCTGGCTTCAACGCACTGTTGCTTTATCAAGATTATTTGCACTAGTGGTCTCGAACTAACGCTCCCAAGTGAGTATATCAGCGAGTCTAGCCAATGGAGCCACGTTTCGACAAGTGTTTGAAAAAATGTTACCTTTCCCCGTCTCCCCTAACAACGATAGATAGTATTTATAGCCCGACCAATCGTGGTTAGTCTTTCATTTGTTGCGCTCCAATCAATTTGGAGTTTACATGGTAGGCTATTTCTGTAACGTAAGGTTTTTTCAAACACGTTATAAAAAAATTTTATGAGCAGAAATGATTCCATGTTGTCAGGCATCCCCACTATTTTATTTTGGTTATAATTTATTAATTCCTGGACTATTTGCGTAACGTTTTACATATTCTTTGTCAGCAAACCCTAAGGAGCCCAAATATCCAAATTTAAAAGAGCTAAGTGGCTGCGTTCAAAATATGCAATTTCTAGGATAGTCGTGTAGTTGTTTTATTTTTTATGTGAGAACCGCCACCTGTCCTGCTGTACTGTCAGACTAATGTCAGGATTTCGGACATAAAACAGTAGAATGTCAGGTTTCCCCAATAAGCGTTTTTCAGATTTTAAAACCTAACTCTGGGAAGGGTAGTGAATTTATCACTGTCCGTCTGAAAAAAAAAGTTAGTGCATGTAGTCTTACACGCGTGATGGCAGCATTTGTGTATCGCGCGACGCGTGTTTAGTGTTCGGCTTTCTGCCTCTCCCTTCTCGCTATCCTTTAGTCCATCTGTCTTTTGTTTTTGGTAACATAGTGTAGAAAAAGACATGAATGGAATTTAAAATTTAAGTCAACTTGCATATTTCAAGGTTTTTCTTAGAAAGGCAGCACATTTTATTGTGTGTTTGGGAAACGCGTGTATGTTGCAGAAGGCCTTTAATATCAACGTGAAAGCGTTACAATTTGCCGACGAAGTAGAAAAGAAGGGGGATTTCGAGTACTGTCATTGTGACAGCACTGTTCTTTACCATTCTTCTTCCTTTATTTATTATATGTATTTATTAGGCTTTATATTTCCTTGATAATTTATATATGTGGATTAGAATATTCCACGACAGAGGATACAAATTGGCCCCAGTTCATCCCACAAAAAAACTAATGAGGTTAAAGCCGAATAAGTTTACTTCCACGATGAATCCTGGTGACGAAATGAGTCATAAAGAGGTGTCTTCACTGTTCTTAAAAAAAACTAGCACTGTTTCTCCTATGGGTGCACAGGGCAATGTGATTCTAGATACAGGAACTACAACTGAATAATTTCATTGTGACAACTCTTGCAGTGTTGAGGGCGAGCGGGGAAAACAGTCCTTTTTCCCGCTCGGCTGGAACGTCTATTTGTATATATATATATAGGGTTTACTACAAATGTTGAATATGTGAGGGTCCTTGGTCTTTACCGCTTTAAGAGAGGGGAACACTTCTAGAAAATCTGGAAAAATTCGGTTGTTACAAATGATGATGATGGATTTTCTATCGGAAGACTCTTAGTCAGAGTGCCAGTTCCTGCACAGCGTATATTTTAGTACTCCACTTGGATTACAACTGTCAGGTGTTGAGAAAAAATAATAATAACGTTTCAGGTATACGCCACTGTTGGCTGATAAAATAGTATCCTGGATTTGGTAAGTCCGGTAATATAAGTTACAGTCATACAGTATCTCTGCTTGTACACACTTAACCATGGAAATGGAAAAGGAAACGAAAAAGACCGCTGGTTCGTCCACTTGGATCAGGTCTGCTAAAAATATAAGAACAATTTTATGGGAAAATGCTACAACTGTGACGTAAGTCTAGTTCGACAAGTGAATTTTCCCTGATATGATGGATAATTTAAAGGGACTTTTAGCTTTTCATAACATTAGAACCCCTGAACATTTGTTGTAACTTTCCGTTTCGCCAGAGCGAACCGATTTCCACCGGGACTCATTTAGTATGCGGCACGAGATCAAAGACACTGAGACGATCCCCGAGCAGAGAAGCTAAGTTCTCGCAGGTATTTATCATCTCCGCTGGTGGAGATCTCAGGAAGGACGGGCGGCAGGCTATCAAAGACAGTAGTGGTCCCTGAAACGATTTCGCATCTCGGTGTTAAGCACGGAACCGATCGCAGCCAGAGCGAACGGGGAAAGCTGACGCAAGCAGCGAGCGAAGATACGAGAGGCCAGGGGCGGCTTCTCTCTTTGGTCTGACGGTCAGATCCCCAAAATCCGTCCGAGATCAAAAGCTGTCAAGTTTCTCATGTCCCACTCATCTTGCATTCCAGTTGTAGATATACAGATCACGTAGAAATACACTTCATCATTCGCTGGCCAGAACTTGATAGAAGCACTAGCGATATTTGAAATCTTGCTAGATTATCCCATGGATTTTCATTTTATTTGCAGTGAATTCTATTTCTGTGCAAAACGGTAATATATATATATTGTGTAAAGTGATCAGTGGTCGAGTTCATTCATTATATTTCATTGGATTTTGTGTTAATTTAAACCTATTAAATTAAACCGTCTAAATAGTTCCAGTTGTAAATGTAATGATATACCTGCTATACCATTTCCAAAAAGATAATAGATGTTTAATTCTTAAATTAACTTTTAAAGTCGCGAAGGAATTTATAATTAATAAATTTAGTTAAGTCCTATATTTATAGATGTGTGATTTAACCACTAGAACTCGCGCAGTGTTTATTAAATACATAATTAAATACGCGAGCATATATAAAATAGTCTTAACGGGAAATTTATCGCGCGCTTAGAAGATTATTTGATTTTTAAATTATGATTATGTTGTTATGGGTTTTCTATCTTTTTCTCTAGATTGATCACCTTTTGCAATCCTAGCAATAACGAAATCTTTCAGAGTTTCCATACTCGGTTCTTAAACTTCCAGACAGTTTGATGAGACATTTTTTTAAAGTAAATCTTGTGGTGGTCCGGTGCGGCCTAGCTAACATAATTACATGAAAGAAAGCCTACCCAAGATCATTTGATTATTATCATCAAATTTAACTTACAATCTGTAAGATAAACTGGAAGATGAACAGTGCCAGTAGCGATAGTTTATATACTGCTCTATTGTGAGAGATTACCGATTTACCTGACTGTGACTGAGCCTAGTTTTTCCTCACTGGATTAAAAAAAAACTTTACCGGTCAGTTGCTGTCATCACGCAGTGAAGGAATATTGCCATCACCTCATTTTCACCCCTGTGTTGAATTGTGTCAGTGCCATCCCATAGACTCCTTTTATATAATAAAACACAAGAACTCTTAGAACTTCAAGTCCGGCGATAAGCGGGAATATTTGCTCTCAGTGAAACCTCGCATTATCTGGGGCGGGACATAGAAGGAGTAGACAGTTTTTCAAACGTAAAGAGTTTATTTACTGTGTTTATCATTCTAGGGATTGTCTGATGCTGCAACTCGGTAAGTGTGTGGTGTATATGAGTGTGGATCCGCACAGTGTGCATGAATGACAGGAGATTTAATTTTTTTTGCAACAAACCATTTGTTAACTTGCCTACCGGGTAATACGTTTTCTGTATACCCGGCATTGTTCCTTTAGTGGGATAATTTGTTAACTCTGTTTCATTTCCCCCCCCCCTTTTTTTCTTTGCTTAGTAAAAAGAAGACCCCAGTTGGGATAACAGTATTTTTTTGTCTACCACCATAACTAATATTGTAACACCTCTTTCAGAGTAATTAAATTCACTGTTGGGTTAACTTTCCTATGCTCCTGATAACTATCTATCTTGAGACTGGGTTTATCTTTGTCTAATACAAGCGGGAAGGGCTTAGTCGATACCAATCTTCTTCACCCCCTCCCTACCTTGATATTTGCATTTTTCTGTACTTATGATAATTTTATGTAACACTTGATATTGTTTTTTTGTGATTTGATCTTTTAGGTTAATAAACATCATAAACTTATATCGGACTGTGTTGGAATACCAAAAAGCCCCAAAAAATTCCCTATTTGTTTAATATAGCTGTATCCACGTCGTCTGAGTGTTTGAAGCAACAAATCGGTGTGAGCGCAGACGTGTGTCTTGAAAACTGGCAAATAATTGTTTGACCAGGAGAGTGGAAGAGAAGATTGAGAGAAACGATTTGTCGTAAATAAGTCTGTCTTTACTCTCCTCCAGCACTCTGTGGAGCATCATATTTAATCTATACATTTCTATCACTGAGTTTTCATCATCATTCTACACTATAAACCGGACTACTTTTTCTAGACTCTTTCTCTCAAAATAAATTTACGACAATATTTGTCTGGCTCGCCGGGATAATTTTTAGACACATTTGATGCACACATATTTGTGGGCTGGTTCTGCATCTTGAGCTACATTTGAGGCATTCGCATAGCCGGGATAAAGATATTTTGAGTCTGATCTAAGTCTGGGTCTAACTAGATAGAGTGTGAGTGATCTGGCTTTATGATTTAGGGAAATAAATAAATAAATAAGTAATTACACCCCTAGACAACGCTTTTTAATATTTGGGTCGTCCACACAGCATATTTACAGGTTGTTTTCTTTCCACAGCAGTAGAAAGTACGGATAAACATAAATAGTTGTTATTTAAATTATTCTCTGGCAGAGAAACATTACATTCTTCTTTATAAGATTTGCTGGGATTGCGTGATTGTTTTACAGTCACTAAAGGGTTTTGAAGTTAAAAGAGTTGAGCTTAGCTAAAGACGCCTTGTTCTGACTTTTTAAGTCTAGTTAACAACGTCTCTTCTCATATAATTGACTTCAGGGGGAGTTTTTGTAGTGGAGAATTAAAATTTCAGGAAAAAAAAATTTTTTTTTTCCCTTTAAATTGTTTTAATATAAATTTGTCTCTACTGTTAGTAAGAGTAGATTCTTTTCTAGTGTAACTTACCATTTTAGTGGCATAGTCGCTTGCGTTAAGAGTCTTAAGTGACAATAATAGCAGCGACAAGTTAACACATTTAAGGTAGGAGGTAACTCAAGTAAATTTTTACTTTGGTTTTTCTCGTAGCGGTTCCGAGTTTCTTCCATTTCCTGTTCCATCTTACTATTCTCTAGTCTTAGAAGCATCCAGTTCTTTGGTATGGCAGAGAGAATTAGGATAAGATCCATTTTGAACAGGAGGCGAAGGACTCAGGATTAGAAGGAGAAGCCGCGAACCTGTTTGTCAACAAAGAACTTGAAAGATATGACGCGGACAAACAGAGAGAAGAAAAAAAGAAAAAGGAAGCGGAAGAGAGGGCAGAAGCTAGGAAGAAAGAAGCGGACGATCGTCAATTGGAGCAGAAGAAAATTGAGGCAGAGATGGACGCCCGCAGGGAAAGAGAGAAGGAGAGACAACGCGAAGAGAGAGACAAGGAAAGACAGCATGAATTGGCGCTTAAGGTTTTAGAGAGTCGCGGCGCCTCTACTTCGAATAACGGAGAGCCGTTTTCGCCCCAGTCGCAGTCAATGGATCTCTCCAGCACTCAGTCTGCCCAATTAACTGCGATGTCTTTTGCTTTAGAGTCTTTTCCTAGTCCCAATGAGAAAATTGACAGCTATCTAGAAAAATTCGAGATGCTCGCAAATCTGTATGGGTTGGAGAGTACCCGCTGGGCACTTAAACTCTCAACGTCACTGAAAAGTACTGCTTATGACGTATATACAAAGCTGGGAACCAACCAACATGATTACGACATGCTGAAAAAGGCCTTGCTAGAGCGGTTTGAGATGACCGCCCGAAAATTTCTGCAAATGTTCAGAAACAGCCGGAAAGAGAGCACGGAAACATTCCCGCAGTTCTCTTCACGTCTCACGGGCTATTTGACAAAGTGCATTGAATTATCTGACCTACCTCTTACATATGAGGGACTACTTGAACTTGTTCTTGTGGAACAGATAAAGTCAACTTTGTCAAACGAAACCCGTAGATTTTTGGCTGAACAGGGCGCAGTCAGGCTTGAGGACATACTCAATAAGGCAGAACGCTATACCAATGCAATGGCCAAACTTCCCAACACAAAACGTAAACCCACAGATGAGCCATCTCGTAAACAAAATCTAGAGCAGTCATCCTATTCCTCTAATTCCTCCCAGAATTATAACCAACGAGAAAATAATACCTAAAGACCTCCCCAGGAAAAATCGAAATTCTACAAAACCCGATACCCCCCTAACAACAATACTGATCAACCCACCAAGCCTACGTGGCAGCGCGGCCACCAAGGTCAAGGAAAAGGGAAGACCCCTACACCAGGAACGTCTGATCAGGGCAAACAAACCGGTCCAAACCGCGTCGGATGTTTGCATACAGCCTCGAAAGGTAGAGTCAATGTCAGTGATTCTCAACCTGAGGGGGACCGACCCTCAACTCGAGGAACTGTAATTTTGAATGGTACCTCAACTACTTGTCTCTTTGACACTGGATTAAGCTTTAGTTGTATTGTTGCTAGACACCTAGTCAAACCAGGTCAGGAGACAGAGGAAACCGTCAAACTTAGTGGAGTTTTCACGAGTGATGCACCCAGGACGCTTCCTATCGCACTGGTAGAAATACACTCTGATTTTGTCAGAGGTGTTATTAAAGCGGCCATTATGGATGATCCTATCTACCCAGTTATCCCGGGATGTAGATATGTGTTTATTGGGAGACCAAAGGAGCCGATTGTGGCAGCGGTAACCACAAGAGGGCAAGCCAAGAAGGAGAGGGAACCTGCGCCAAATTTGTTGCCGAACGAACTGAAGGAGGCGCAACAAAAGGACCCTACTCTGGAGCTCTGCTTTAAAAAACTGCCCATGGCTAAGGACCGCAGACACAACGGAGACATCTTTTCTAAGGATGGCGTATTGTATCGTAGAACGGGCAACCCGGACACGGGGAATAACCAGCTCCTAGTACCGACGCAGTACAGAAGCCAGATCTTAGAAATGGGGCACTCTCTTCCCTTTTGCGGACATATGGGACAAAACGCCACTATTCAGCGAATAAAAAAACCACTATTGGTGGCCAGGAATGAACTCTGACATTATCAGGTACGTGAAATCCTGCGCCCAGTGCCAACGGGTAGCACCAAAGCACTTGATACCCCCAGTACCTATGGGGCAAATGCCAATAGTGGGTACTCCATTTGAACGGGTTGCTGTCGACATAATTGGACCCCTGGAAAGGACCAAAAGAAAGCACAGGTTCATCCTGACTTTAGTCGACACTTGCACAATGTGGGCCGAAGCTATACCGCTAACATGCACAGATTCCAAGCATGTCGCAGAAGCCCTCGTGCAAATCTTTACACGGTTGGGATTCCCTCAACAAGTTTTGACGGACAATGGATCCCAATTCCGTAGCCTGTTAATGGAGGAGATCTTTAAGATCTTGAGGGCCAAATATATCCACACAAGTCCCTACCATCCGGCCGGAAATGGGCTCGTGGAACGTTTTAATGGTACCCTCACCACCATGTTACGTAAGCTGGGCCAGGAGAAACTGGAAGACTGGGACCTATATATATCGGCTGCCTTATTCGCCTACCGAGAGGTACCCCAAGCGTCTACGGGATTCGCGCCAGCTACACTTTTATTTGGCAGACCTATTAAGGGGCAACTAAAAGCCTTACTTCGGTCCCTGACAGACCAAAAGGCTAACGAGACAGTCGTCTCTGCAAGCAAGTATGTATCTGAGCTTAAGGAAAGGCTAAAGCTAGGATGGGATCTAGCTACTACCAACCTTAAGAAAGCCCGCGCTAAACATGATAAAAGATACAACAAAGCTGCAAAAGAGAGAGAATTACAACCAGGGGAGAAAGTTTTGTTGCTACTTCCAACCGAAAGCAATAAACTTCGCATCGGATGGCAAGGGCCGTTTACCGTCCTTAAAAAGATCTCACGTACCAATTACAAGATCTCCATCAAAGGAAAGGAAAAGGTCTTCCACGTAAATCTGCTTAAGAAATATTTGGAAAGACCGGTGCCATCCTCCGAGCATCTCCTGGCCGTCGCCATAGCAACGGAAGACGAGGAAGATGATGATGGTTGCATGGAGTATCCATTGCAACCCACATAATCCTTTAAAGATGTCAAGTTCGGCGACAATCTCTCACCAGAACAACAAACAGAAACCAGGGCACTACTAAAACAGTACAGTTCAGTCTTAACTGATGTACCTGGTCGAACAAATCTCATCGAATTTGATATGAAATTAACAAACGAGACCCCTGTTCGAACCAGAGTTTACCCCATACCGTACGCTAAGCTGATGCACATCGCGGAGAAATAGACAAGCTGCGTCAAGCAGGAATTATCAGTGAGTCTACATCTCCTTACAGTTCGAGTGTAGTGCTGTTGCAGAAGCCCAATAAGGAAGTTCGGCTGTGTATAGATTACCGGCTGCTAAACGCTGTAACGGAATTCCAGCCCGAACCTCTCCACACTGTTTCTGAGTTGTTCACCAAGCTCAGCAAAGCAAAGATTTTCTCCAAGATTGACCTCAGTAAAGGTTATTATCACATACCAGTCAAGGAGGAAATTAAACCTTTGTTAGCTTTCAGCACTAGTGAAGGACAATACACATTTAATGTGATGCCGTTCGGATTGCATAACGTACCAGGAGTGTTCACCAGGATGATGAGGAAGCTTCTAGAACCTTTGCAAAGTCCCCATATCCATAATTTTATGGATGACATATTAATTGCATCGGAAACCTATGAAGAACATATTGCCACGGTTGCTATGCTCCTCAGGAGACTACAGGAAACGGGTCTCACAGCCAGACCTAGCAAATGTCTCATCGGGTTTGAACAGTTAGACTTCCTGGGTCATACTATTTCTCACGGATGCAGTTGGCCTATTAAGAAGAACGTGGAGAAAATAGCTGCAGCCAAAAGACCCCGAACGAAGAAAGACGTACGTTCCTTCCTATCATTATGTGCATATTAACAGAAATACATCCAGAACTTCAACGGACTGACAGCACCTCTGACTGACCTCACAAAGAAAGGTTGTCCTGATAAGGTCATATGGGATCAAAAGTGCGAACACGCGTACAGCACTTTGAAAGGACAGTTGTCTGCATACCCCATTTTGAGGTTGCCTGACCTCAACAAACCTTTTGTATTACGGGTCGACGCGTCAGGTCAGGGCATCGGGTCAACACTGCTTCAAGCCGATGACAGTGACCCAAACATGCTATTTCCAGTTGCCTAAGGCAGTCGGAAATTAAATAAAGCTGAATGGAACTACAGCGTAGTCGAAAGAGAAGGTCTCGCTCTGATTGACGGTATCAGACGCCATCATGAGTTTCTCTATGGTACATCTTTCACGGTGCAAACAGACCACGCTCCGTTAGCATTTCTTGGTGCCAATAAAGAATTTAACGCAAGAATCATGCGTTGGGCGCTTCTTTTAAGCGTTTATTCTTTCAAAGTGGAATATATTCCGGGAAGACAGAATGTCGGGGCTGATTTCCTGAGTAGAAACTGGTCTACAGAGGAAGAAGAGCAAACTGAAGATACCACTCATCCTAAAATCACCAATCAGGTCACCTCCATTGTCAAAAAATGAAACATGAAAAATGGTTTCATGTCTAAAAGTGGGGACGATTGTGACGTACGTCTAGTTCGACAAGTGAATTTTCCCTGATATGATGGATGATTTAAAGGGACTTTTAGCTTTTCATAACATTAGAACCCCTGAACATTTGTTGTAACTTTCCGTTTCGCCAGAGCGAACCGATTTCCACCAGGACTCATTTAGTATGCGGCACGAGATCAAAGACACTGAGATGATCCCCGAGCAGAGAAGCTAAGTTCTCGCAGGTATTTATCATCTTCGCTGGTGGAGATCTCAGGAAGGACGGGCGGCAGGCTATCAAAGACAGTAGTGGTCCCTGAAACGATTTCGCATCTCGGTGTTAAGCACGGAACCGATCGCAGCCAGAGCGAACGGGGAAAGCTGACGCAAGCAGCGAGCGAAGATACGAGAGGCCAGGGGCGGCTTCTCTCTTTGGTCTGACGGCCAGATCCCCAAAATCCGTCCGAGATCAAAAGTTGTCAAGTTTCTCATGTCCCACTCATCTTGCATTCCAGTTGTAGATATACAGATCACGTAGAAATACACTTCATCATTCGCTGGCCAGAACTTGATAGAAGCACTAGCGATATTTGAAATCTTGCTAGATTATCCCATGGATTTTCATTTTATTTGCAGTGAATTCTATTTCTGTCCAAAACGGTAATATATATATTGTGTAAAGTGATCAGTGGTCGAGTTCATTCATTATATTTCATTGGATTTTGTGTTAATTTAAACCTATTAAATTAAACCGTCTAAATAGTTCCAGTTGTAAATGTAATGATATACCTGCTATACCATTTCCAAAAAGATAATAGATGTTTAATTCTTAAATTAACTTTTAAAGTCGCGAAGGAATTTATAATTAATAAATTTAGTTAAGTCCTATATTTATAGATGTGTGATTTAACCACTAGAACTCGCGCAGTGTTTATTAAATACATAATTAAATACGCGAGCATATATAAAATAGTCTTAACGGGAAATTTATCGCGCGCTTAGAAGATTATTTGATTTTTAAATTATGATTATGTTGTTATGGGTTTTCTATCTTTTTCTCTAGATTGATCACCTTTTGCAATCCTAGCAATAACGAAATCTTTCAGAGTTTCCATACTCGGTTCTTAAACTTCCAGACAGTTTGATGAGACATTTTTTTAAAGTAAATCTTGTGGTGGTCCGGTGCGGCCTAGCTAACATAATTACATGAAAGAAAGCCTACCCAAGATCATTTGATTATTATCATCAAATTTAACTTACAATCTGTAAGATAAACTGGAAGATGAACAGTGCCAGTAGCGATAGTTTATATACTGCTCTATTGTGAGAGATTACCGATTTACCTGACTGTGACTGAGCCTAGTTTTTCCTCACTGGATTAAAAAAAACTTTACTGGTCAGTTGCTGTCATCACGCAGTGAAGGAATATTGCCATCACCTCATTTTCACCCCTGTGTTGAATTGTGTCAGTGCCATCCCATAGACTCCTTTTATATAATAAAACACAAGAACTCTTAGAACTTCAAGTCCGGCGATAAGCGGGAATATTTGCTCTCAGTGAAACCTCGCATTATCTGGGGCTGGACATAGAAGGACTAGACAGTTTTTCACACGTAAAGAGTTTATTTACTGTGTTTATCATTCTAGGGATTGTCTGATGCTGCAACTCGGTAAGTGTGTAATGTATATGAGTGTGGATCCGCACAGTGTGCATGAATGACAGGAGATTTAATTTTTTTTGCAACAAATCATTTGTTAACTTGCCTACCGGGTAATACGTTTTCTGTATACCCGGCATTGTTCCTTTAGTGGGATAATTTGTTAACTCTGTTTCATCCCCCCCCTTTTTTTCTTTGCTTAGTAAAGGGAAGACCCCAGTTGGGATAACAGTATTTTTTTGTCTACCACCATAACTAATATTGTAACACCTCTTTCAGAGTAATTAAATTCACTGTTGGGTTAACTTTCCTATGCTCCTGATAACTATCTATCTTGAGACTGGGTTTATCTTTGTCTAATACAAGCGGGAAGGGCTTAGTCGATACCAATCTTCTTCACCCCCTCCCTACCTTGATATTTGCATTTTTCTGTACTTATGATAATTTTATGTAACACTTGATATTGTTTTTTTGTGATTTGATCTTTTAGGTTAATAAACATCATAAACTTATATCGGACTGTGTTGGAATACCCAAAAGCCCGAAAAAATTCCCTATTTGTTTAATATAGCTGTATCCACGTCGTCTGAGTGTTTGAAGCAACAAATCGGTGTGAGCGCAGACGTGTGTCTGGAAAACTGGCAAATAATTGTTTGATCAGGAGAGTGGAAGAGAAGATTGAGAGAAACGATTTGTCGTAAATAAGTCTGTCTTTACTCTCCTCCAGCACTCTGTGCAGCATCATATTTAATCTATACATTTCTATCACTGAGTTTTCATCATCATTCTACACTCTAAACCGGACTACTATTTCTAGACTCTTTCTCTCAAAATAAATTTACGACAACAACTCTATGCAAATTTAAATATGTATAGACGGGGACACGATAGTCTCTCCTCGGCTCTGTCAAATCCTGACGAATTTAAAAGATGCACGGTGTTTTTCCCTACGCCTTACACACAGACACCGCTGGCCGCGGAGGTGGGTCAGACTGAGCGGATGAAGGCTCTTCCGCCCCTTCTCGCGGCTGGCTGGGGTCACACGCACAGTGTGTTATTTATTATTTATTTCTCACTATGCGCCACGTCCAAATTATCACTTATCATTTAGTAGCTAGCAAATTGTCGGTATCTGTTAATTTGTCGTATGGCATAAAAAAATAATAGACGCTATAATAACAATAATTATAAAATGAAATATAAACAATATTTATTTCCCTCCCTCTATCATTCGTTCTAACACCTCTAAGTTCTGTCTGGTTAGCCGTCTACGATGTAAACACAAATTACCGTCTCGTCTCAGCTAGGTAGCGGTCGGGAACGGTCTAACATTTTAATTGAATATCTGGTTATGGAAATCGCTCGCGTTATTTTAGTTAATACGCCTTACTAGCAAGAAAAAAGATATTAGTGAAGTATTTAACTGTATGTTTAAAGTATTTAAGTGTTTAACTTTAAATGATATCAATGTAAAACACCTCTAACAATTAGCACTATTTACCAGAAATTCCAGAATAAAAATCTCTACGAATCACTTTTAACCAGTAATCCAAAAGAAATGGTTTAAGGCTGCGCGCTAGATTCTTCTCAAATTCTGAAGGACGACTGATAGATGGGTTATAGAAACAGTAGTATATATATATATCATTACATTTCTTTCATCTCTAATGGCGTTATTTCGCATTACTGTGTGAAACAAAAAATTCAGAAGCGAAAGATGAAAGTTCAAAGGCTTAAGTCTTGGTCTTTCCAGCGGTTCTCGTCTGGAGTGGTGACCGATATCAAAGACTTTCGCTGTCCTAGCGGTTTTACCTGTAGTATGCCCGTGTTGCCAGGTCAAAGAAACTAGGGATTTCTATACTTTCCCTGTACAACTTCAAAGGGTCAGTTCCGCCTGCCTGTCGAGTATTAAATGATTGACAGATAAGCTCGCATGAGTAGAAAGGAGTAAAATAAAGCGTGATTTATTTCCTGTTATGACTGACAGGTCAACGAAGATGGTAAACACAGCGTTGGCTAGTGTTTAAAGAAAAGAGGGCGGAGACAAAATTAGCAAAAATAGACAGTTGGTATAATGCATGTTTAGCTAGCAAATCAGAGAGCAGCTAGAAGATTACAATAAGCTGTCAGATTACTGTAGGCTCTTTTCCAGTCTACGTCACAGAATAGTTCACCACTGCTGAACCTCTATCGCTGCTCCCTGCACCGACACACTTACTTTTCACCTGTCTCAGATTCGGTTTTTTCCCACACAGATAGAATATGTTTGGAAGCCACTTATTCTATATTCATACTCCCAACTGAAGCTCTTATCTCACATTAACACCACTAATTTGAATGCTGATTTACAGTGAAATGTCTCCAATGTTTAAACTCATTCAGGAAAATTACACAAACTTGTTTTTGAATTGTACAAATCTCGTAATCAAAATCTCATCCAAACAACTTTATTGGTAACGAGTCCAATTATCTTATATCCCTGACAATTTACTTATGAGAGTAAATTCTTTAATTGGTTGTACTTCAATAACTTCAGTAATAAAACTGGGCGTCAACTATGTTTCGGTAATATAAGATATAATGAAGGCTTCTGCCGAAGCTTCTCAAGTAATAACTAATTTCTCAAGTAGATCGATTGGGTAGTAATGTGTTAACACACAGGATTACAATTACGTGTTAACACACAGGATTACAATTACGTGTTAACACACAGGATTACAATTACCTATGAAATAAAATCATGAAAATTCTTATTTTCTATCAAACACCTGCGCATAACTTGTGCAATTATTACAACAATAATTAAAGATACAGTAGACATTCAAAAATCCGGCAACGTCCGGACCTGATGGTTATATATTTAACAGAAAATGACTACCTGTACACTTTATCTGCGATCGACAATGCACGATGTTTACGTTTTACACCACTTCTTTTATTTGCTGAATCCATAATGGGGCTAAACAGCAGCAAATAAATGATAAAATGAGAAGGAATGAGCAGGAATGCCTGTTAACACGTGCAAGCAAGACCCAACAGCTGCATCAAAACATAAACTGCTCCAGAAAACAGTGGCGCGCCAAAGCGGTAAATTTAAAAATGCGCTCCGAAATCCATGCCGGAAATCTGAATGAACCGATGGCCGGATTTTGAATGTCAACTGTATAACTTACTATTCTTCTTTTGATTCTCCCAAAGACTCATTATGAATATGCAAAACTTCTAATAACAGCCATCCTCAACTTAAACACCTACTGTGATATTTCAGAGAAAATCTTTTCAGTTCCGCATCTAAGAAACTCATTATTCTCAGACCGACTACTTCAGCACTCCTCAGATCACACACATCAAGGTATATGGTACGGTGAATAACAAATAAATATTTCCTTCAAACTTTCCACCATTAAATGTTTCTGTGTGAAAATTGTGTACAACGTTTCTTCCACGGTTTTACACACATTTCCGATCAGAATCTCTTCACATGCAATATTTCAAATGTAATGACCTTATAATACAACATATGGGCTTCCGGTCACGATGGCTGCTTAGGCTTTGTAGTTACAAGTTTTCTAAATGTGTATACCGGTAGTCACCAGTCAAGTAAAGACCAGCCAGTCAGTGTAGCAGAACTTAAACACTGCAGGGAAGTAAAGACCAGCCAGTCAGTGTAGCAGAACTACAGGCAAGTAGAGAAAAACCAAAAGGTAGGGGAGTAGCTCACATATAAATGCAAGCTGAAGATGAATGCACTGGGTAGACAACCGCCTTACGATGACTGATGCAAATCTGACTCGACGAGATAGTGTTCGACCCAAGATGACCCGCCAGGTGGCTAGAGTGCCAGATCCCTTGCCTCGACAGGGTCCACCCAAAGATACTGGTGGTCACCTATCTCAGCATCGTGCAGCCAGTGCATGGTGGGTACTAGGGAAATTGTAACTGACGAAAACACCACCGCTCCTGTTGCACAAGCCTCATGACAGCCGAACATCTGCTCCAGTCCTCCTCAACTTACAGCAATGAACGGAGGGACATATGGCAACCACCCACATGTCTCCACGACAAACTGTTTGGAGATGTCAGGAACCTTGAGCTGACTACTTCCTTTATTAGAGTCTTTAATGTAGAAGTCTGAGGGGGAACGAAGGAGAAGATAATCCTATATATAAAATCCCAGCTTTTTCTGTCAGTGCGTAACGCTAAGGGATGCAACTTTGGTTGAAAGTTAGACATTAATTGTACTGTTTCCCTTATATGTCCTCGGCCGAAAATAGTAACATTTACCATAGAAGAATGCGCAAATGACGGAGTGCACAACAATATTTATAGAATGTGTGATCCCGTATACACAGATTGGGATCTTCGCTGCTGTTACGTAGTTCGTGTACTGTGGTGATGCACAGTGGTTTAAAAAAAATGCTTTTGAATAAGTAAAATTGCCGTTAGGTATTGGTGCTTTTGAATTTAATTCCCGTCTTATGACGGGCTTTTACACTAGTACAGTATAATTTCCTTTGTATGTCATTGCGGTGCAAAACGCCGCCCAATTCGTTCGATAAATTCATGACACGTTGCTTTTAACACCACGTTTATTTAATTTCAATGTCGCATATTTGTCGTGTTTTAAATCTTTCATGCTCAAAATCTCTATTATCCACTCATTGTAGAGAAGTGAAACTTTTAGCGCCGCTCCATTTTGTTAACACATTTAAATCTACCGACTGACGCACCCGATTTTATGTAATAACTAAAACAATGTTAAATAAGTTGGAAACAACTTCACTAAAGTAAAGGTTTTTAAATGAGGGAAATAATAAAATACAAAAATGTAGAATCTGTTTTGCATTTGAGAGGGCGGACGCCGGATGGTCAGTGCTGATTAAATCAATGCGCTTCTCCAAATAACTAGGTCAGCAATTCTTTTGTTTTGAACATAGCTCGAGTAGTGACCAACTTTCTTGTAAGCATAATCTTGTTCTGTGGTCCTTGGTCGCTAACTGACAAAGCAATCAGTAGCCATCACGCCTGGTGGCGTCTTGTAGGGCAGCAACAAACTGTCTCCATTCTGCTCGGTCGATAGCCATCCTTCGCGTGGCGCCCCAGATCTGGTTCATGTTTAGCGTCTCTGTCTCTTCAGTTCTCCGCCAGGTTGCTTTTGGCCGTACTTTCTTTCGCTTTCCAACTGGAGTCCATAGCATGGCAGTTCTGGTGATGTGTCAGGGCATCTTCTGGGCATGTGGCCAGCTCAATTTCAGCGTCTATCGACTATGATGGTGCACGTCATTTTGTTGGCTCCGAGTTAGCAGTTCTTGGTTGGTGATGGTGTTCGGCCAGAAAATTCGAAGAATTGTCCTTAGATATTTTGTGTGGAAAGAGGACAAATTTGGACATTTCCTTTTCTGTTACTCTCCAGCATTCTTTACCGTACAAAAGTACAGAAATTACGCAGCTCTCGTTTATTTTTAATTTAGTGTTTATACTGTAATCGGAGAATTTCCAGATGTTGTGTAGGTTGACAAAGACTATTCTGGCTGCATTAATTCGGCTACTGATATCTTTGCTTGTTCCGCCATCTTGTGTTACTATGTTTGTTCCGCCATCTTGTCTTACTATGTTTGTTCCGCCATCTTGTGTTACTATGTTTGTTCCGCCATCTTGTGTTACTATGTTTGTTCCGCCATCTTGTGTTACTATGTTTCCTAAAGTATGTACACGTCTTTGTATTTTCCAGCTCTTGGTCCCTTGTGTGGGTGCAGGATTTCTTAATTTGAATGTGATGACTTCCGTCTTCTTGAGAATAATGTTTAGCACCACCTGTTGGCTATATTTATTCAGTCTGTTTGTTTTCCTTGGATGTGTTGATGTGAGTGTGCGAATAGTGCAATGTGATCTGCGTATTCAAGATCCTCCAGTGCAGAGAATGCTTAAAGCATATTCCTCTAAGTGCATCCGCTGTTGTCTGGAGCACCAACCATTCAATGACAGTTAAAAACAGAGTGTCTGATAAGAGGCATTCCTGCCGCACTCCCGTTTTTCACCTCAAAAGTTAGGTTGCTGTACCCAACACTGCATGTGAGAGTAGCATACAGGCTTAAAATTATGGAGACCATGCAGTTAGGGATTTTGTAAGCACTCAGTATTTTCCAAAGGCTGTTCCTGGGTACGCTGTCACATGCCTTGTTAAAGTCAGCAAAGTTTATATACAGCTGCCTTTGCCATTTTGAACATTGCTCTATTATGTTCCTGAGGGTGAATATGTGATCTGCACATTGTTTCTTCTGAATCCTGCCTGTTCCTTCCTAACTTTATTGCCCAGTGCTCTTGAATTACTTTGAATAATTATTCTGCCCAATATTTTGCTGGGAACTTATATGAGAGTAATTCCTCTCCAGTTGTTGCAGTCAGTGAGGTCACCTTCCTTTGGCAATTTATCAATTATTCCTTTGTTCCACCCCACTGGTGTTGTCTCTGTTTGCCAGATTTATGCAAATGGTAGTTCTAGCAGCTCTACCGCTAATAAAGGATTTGTTTTAAATAGCTCTTCATTTAGCTTGTCATGGCCTGGAGCTTTCCCATTCATCAACCCTTTGATAGATGAGATGATTTCTTCCCTGCGTGTAATATCTGTATTTATACCTAGGTCATTTTCAGCCTCTGGAATCTTCAATTGCGACTCTGGAGGTGCGTTATTTAGTGTTTCTCTGAAGTATTCTGCCCAGCTTGCTTCTTGCCCCTGTTCTGTGGTGGTGAGATTTCCGTTCTTGTCTATAATTAATGTAATGTTGTTTGCAACCCATTATCCACTGATTGCTTTTGTTACTTTGTACATCGTGCGTTGTTCATTCCTCAGTGCTGCTTCTTCTTCCTGACTTGCAAGGTTATCTATGAATTTCCTTTTGTCAGCTCGGGTTTGACGCTTTTTTCCTTGCTCAGCTGCCTGGACTGTTCACTTTTTTAAATATTTCATTGGACCTAGGTGTTGCGTATGGTTTTTTACAACATTTCTGGTGTTGCGCATCAAATAGCGCTGAGTTGAGTTTGGGGAAAATATTTGATGATATGTGAATAGTACACTTAGGTGCATTATTCATGCGCGCAGTAAAAAAGGATGACGTAGGAGTTTTTGTGTGTTGAAACAATGACGTGGAGAACAAAAATGGACCCAAGAAATAAACAAGACGCGAACAGCCTTGTGTGTGCTGGTTTGCTTGAAAACCCATAGAAAAGGGTTATATTGATTCGTGCCATGAATGGGAATGTATACCAGGATGAGTACTATTAATAATGTATAATGTGATGCTTATGCATTTTTTAGACTGGCAGGTCTATACACCGTAAAAATCGGAGTCTTAAAGATCCTGCCTGCTCTGTCGCTAATGTGTACTGACTTTTGGGGAAATTCATGTTAATGAAGTTAAATGAGTTTGAACAGAAGGTACGGGAGAAGGGCACGGATATAATCAATACATAGAGATGTATAGAAGTATTGGGACTAATAAGCAACAATGTATTACCGTCAAGGAGTATAACACTATGTTACGAATAGACAGAATGACACTTTTGTTGTATACCAATGTTCTAACATTCATATAGACACATATGGGAATAATGATGGTATACATATATCAAATGCAGACAAACTCTTTTAATACACGGGAATAAACGAACGGGCGGACAGTACTTTAACATGGTGGCCAATATAATGTACCTTCCCGTTCTATAAATTCAGATATTTGGAGCTCAATTAATTGCCACGCATATTGGAACAATGACACTTGTTGCAGGCTCAATCAATCGATCGTTATGTCAAAGTCGTAACCTTGACTTAGAAGGTCAACGTTCGTGTGATGTACATATTCAAGTCTCCAGAGAAGTATCATAATTGTGCCGGGGGAATTATGCTACAGTTTTCGATTTCCATTTTCGAGTTCTGCTGTGTACCTGCGGAGGTTACATTGAGTGACGTCATTCGGTAACAGATACTTTCAACCAGAGCAAATTACTGTTCGTTTTGGACAATTGCTAACCTTGAATTCAACTGTATGAATTTCATAACCTGTGTTGGATCGAAATATGTACGAGGAGTATTGGGATTCCCGCAGATAAGTAGACATTGTTATTATGGTGTCAGTACCCTGGTTATTATTAGTGAGCACCTTTCTTTGTCATTTTAACTCGTAAGATGCTTGTTCTTCATCATAGGTGTCCTGAGGTGTTTTCCTAGGTTGATTTCAGGTCGATGAATCGCAAAGGCTTATAGCCAATTTCTTTGGGGCTGCTGAAATGTTGTAGATTTTTGTGTTGACTCCGTGGTTCTTTACGATATGATCTCTTCTTTAATTGTTGAGGTTCGGTGATTGTCATTGCTAACGTGTATATTTCTATGTAATTGATTCTCTTCATGGATCATTATGTTTTCATTAGTATTATTATCTTGTATAATTTCTTAGTTGATTGATTTATAGCTGCATATTTTATTAAATAAAAGATGATTAATCTCCAATAATGAGTATCGATAAGGTTTCGATTATAAGATATTACTTATAAGACTACAGTTTATTTGATGAGGTAAATATTAGAATTCAGAATTTGAAATGTCGACGGCGGAATACTTCGTTAAACAGGGTAAAATTCTTGGTTTATCAGGAGACAAATTACAAGAGTTTGCTCAAACAGAATATAAAGAGGCGCAGGAAAGAGAGAAACGTCAGTTGGAATTAAAAGATAGAGAATTAGCCAATCAAGAACGTATGAAACGGTTGGAAATGGAAGAAAATGAGAAAAGGAGGCAAGATGAAGAGAGAATTAAACACTTGGAGATGGAAGAAAATGAGAAAAGGAGACAATATGAATTTACACTTGAGGGAGAAAAACGAGCACATGAAGAGAGAATGTTGCAGTTAGAAATTGAAAGACAGAAGTTGCAAAATGGAAATGCTACTAGTCATTCACACACTCAGAATGATGGTCAAAAAGGTGACATTAAAATCCATTTGCCCATGTTTAAACCAGGGGTCGACGATATTACGTTCTTCTTGTCAAGATTCCAATTGGTATGCACAGAATATAAAATTGATAAAAGTAAGTGGTGTAGCAAACTAATGAATTTTTTATCAGGAGAGGCGTTAAGTGCAGTCGCTTCGTTAGAAGGCGATAATCAAAACTATGAGGAAGCTAGAGCTACGCTATTAAAAAAATATCAGCTTACAGCTGAAGGTTATAGAAGGCGTTTTAAAGAGTTGTTGCCGGAAACAGGAAAAGAGTTCTCACAATTCATTTCGAATATTCGTTTAACTTTTAATCGTTGGATCGAACTTGAAAAAGTACAACGGAATTTTGAAGATCTGGCAGATTTAATATTACGGGATAAGGTATTATCCTCAGTAAGTGATAAGTTTTTGGCATTTTTACAGGAGCGGAATCCTAAATCGTTATCGGAAGTTGAGACCCTAGGGCGCCAGTTTTCGGTTGCTCATCCGAACTTGAATGTCAGAAACACTAAACTACATGAATCGTTACAGTCAGCGGGTGTTGCTACTGTAAATAACAGACAGGGAAAATTTAGATCGAATGGTGATGACAGAGATAGGTTTCGTTATAGAAGTGCCAGTTCAGATCGAAATAATAATTACCAAAGAAATTTTTCTCATTTTGAAATTGGAAATAGAAATAAATCACCAGATTTCCGAAGATGGAGAAATAAACGACCTGATAATGGTCATCACGATTATTTTGGACACAGAGAGAGAGAGGAAATGGGCAACTAAATAATCAACATGGTAATATTAATAATAGATCTAGTTATTCTCAGAATTACAGGAGAAATTTTTATGGCAATAATGAAGATAATGGCAGTGCATTTCGTTCAAATAGTTCGCATCGGTCTGCTCATCTTGGAAATTCGGTACAGAGAGCAGAAAATGATATTACAAATAATAATAACAACGCTGTTAGTCAAGCAAATGCTTGCTGTTCATTTGACTTTGGTAATGCGGAAGAATGTTTTGAGTGCAAGAATCTATTTCAGCCTGAAGTGGTATCCAGACTGAGATGTGGACACCCATTGCCGGCGTTACCTGCAATGTCAGCTCATGAAGGAACCGGGTCTTTAGAGTTTCACAAGGGCTTACTTAATGGCATACCAGTAACTTTATTAAAGGATTCAGGTTGCACGACGGTAGGTGTGCGACAATGTTTGGTTGATTCTTCTTGTTGTACAGGCACATGGGTTAAGTGCATTACGTTTGGTGGTAGAATTGAGAAATTTCAAACTGCGGTGGTTCATATCGCGACGCCATTTTTTACGGGACAAATAAAAGTATGTTTGTTGCCGAATCCAGTTTGCGATTTAGTTCTTGGTCGCATTCACGGTTTTAAAGAGTGTACTCTTGAACAAATAAATGATTGGGAACGAGAACACGTACACAGTGCTAATGTTGTGGTTACTCGAGCACAGGAGCAGTCTCAACATAATGTTGTGCCACTAGTTAATGATGATGTGTTACACAGTAACATCAACAAGGAAGTTTTTTCTACTTTACAAAACAGTGATGTTTCATTAAAGAAATTTTTTAGTTTAGTCCAACAGGATGATACAAATGGTCATACTTCTCACAAACAATGGTATACTATCGTAAATGACATATTAGTGCGAAGATTCAGAGATAGTAAATCTTGTCATATTACTACTCAGATCATGGTGCCTAAGGTAATGAGATCCTATATATTGAGTCATGCTCACGATTCCCGTTGTGCGGGTCACATGGGATACTCTCGTACTAGATCTAGAATTCTGGCATCTTTTTTTCTGGCCGGGAATGTCGAAAGACATTGCGATGTTTTGCCGTTCTTGTGTTACTTGTCAGGAGGTGAAGTGTAGAGGGGCACGTCATTTGGCTCCAATTCAAGCGGCCGATATTCCGGTGCGTCCATTTGAGAAGATGGCCGTGGACATTATTGGCCCACTTCCTATAATGTCATCGAGGGGACATAGATATGTATTAACTTGTATAGATTTGTGCACGCGTTGGCCAGAGGCCATACCACTCAAGAACATTACTACGCAGGATGTAGCTGATGCTTTGTTTCATATCTTTACTAGAATCGGATTTCCGAGAAAACTGTTGTCGGACAGAGGTTCTCAGTTGGTGTCAGGTGCAATGAGTGAGGTTATGGCAATGTTTCATATAGACAGATCACTGAGTTCCGTATATCACGCCGCCTCAAACGGGATGGTGGAGCGTCTAAATCGATCAATAAAACAGATGTTAGGAAAGATTACAATCGATTTTCCTAAAGAGTGGGACCGAGTTTTACCAGCGGTACTTTTTGCATATCGTGAAATACCGAATGAGCATACAGGTTTCAGTCCATTTCAACTTGTATTTGGTGCTCAGCCTAGAGGTCCATTGTCCTTGATCAAAGACTTGTTGATTGATTCTTCCTTATCGCAAGAAACTCAATCGTCTTACGAGTATGTTGTAAATCTTAGGAAAAAAATCATGGATGCATGCCAGCTGGCAACAGATGCATCGGAGAGAGCTAAAGAAAAAGCTCGTATGTTACAGAATCACTCAAGACGTCTTCGTCTTCTTGTACCAGGCGACGAAGCGTTCGTGCTTTTACCGAGCAAACAGAATCGACTACTGATAACTTGGTGTGGCCCATTCAAGATTCTGTCACGTATTTCAGATGTCGATTATGTCCTTGATGTTAAGGGACAAAGAAAGATTTTTCACATTAACATGTTGAAAGATTTTCACTCAAGACCTGAACATCTTCAGGCAGTCTTTCACGCGGTTGATAATGTAGGTTCACATCCAACGAGCTGGGCGTCTTTATCAGTGATTCAGGAAGAAGAATCTTCTTTCCCAGCTGTATCAATGACGTTTCCTAGTCTACCAGTTCAATCTACCGAAACTTGGGAGGACGTGACAATCTGTCCGAATCTTACACTTGAGAACAAAACACATGTATCCGAATTATTACATTCGTTTCATGATGTACGCCAGTATGGGGAGTAACCAAATTAGAGAAGTATCTGTTAGGTGTATCTTTCGTAATACAATCAGATCAGAAGGCTTTAGCGTATTTAAAGACGAAGAACCATAAATGCGCCCGAGCAGCCCGTTATTCGATTCTGATGCAGCCGTATAATTATACTATTCAATCAATTCGAGGGTCCTACAATGTGGTTGCAGACGTACTGTCGAGGTGCCCTCAGGAAGACAGTACACAAGTTTTTAATGACAGTTAGTTCATGGTCAACAGTAGTGGTGATATAATTGGGACATTGAATTTTTATTAGTTTTATCCGGAACACAATTTGGTGTGTATGGTGTAAGGTGCACATACAGTGTACTATAATATGACTGTACGGCAATGATAGTCTTTAGCGATAAATTTTTGCGTGTATATTATAGAGGTTCCTAGGGCATTGAAATAGGTAATTTGGGACCAATTTATGCATGTATTTGCTATTTTTTTGGGGGCTTGATCAGGAATAAATATGTATGAGATTTGCAGTGTACTCTGTATTGTGGAGGTACACATTATTGCAATCATTTTCCGATGGGTAGGTAATCCTATTAGATATAACCCTATTATATAAGTTTTGGTTCTAGTATTATTTATACTAGAGGTAATAGAGGGCGGTGTTGATTCCGCGTAATTTGTTTTAATTTAGTAATATTATTACTTCCTACATGGATTTTATTCATAAGGCAGTAGATTATTATGACTTGTTTATCACCTTTTCATCTCATCGACGACTGACTGATTATATTATGAGACATTAGCTGACGTTTTTTTTAAATTACCTTAAGTGGTACATTTTTGAAGAAAAAAGAAACTACGTGTCTTTTTTCTTAACGGTGGTAGGAGGTAATTGTTGCGTATGGTTTTTTACAACATTTCTGGTGTTGCGCATCAAATAGCGCTGAGTTGAGTTTGGGGAAAATATTTGATGATATGTGAATAGTACACTTAGGTGCATTATTCATGCGCGCAGTAAAAAAGGATGACGTAGGAGTTTTTGTGTGTTGAAACAATGACGTGGAGAACAAAAATGGACCCAAGAAATAAACAAGACGCGAACAGCCTTGTGTGTGCTGGTTTGCTTGAAAACCCATAGAAAAGGGTTATATTGATTCGTGCCATGAATGGGAATGTATACCAGGATGAGTACTATTAATAATGTATAATGTGATGCTTATGCATTTTTTAGACTGGCAGGTCTATACACCGTAAAAATCGGAGTCTTAAAGATCCTGCCTGCTCTGTCGCTAATGTGTACTGACTTTTGGGGAAATTCATGTTAATGAAGTTAAATGAGTTTGAACAGAAGGTACGGGAGAAGGGCACGGATATAATCAATACATAGAGATGTATAGAAGTATTGGGACTAATAAGCAACAATGTATTACCGTCAAGGAGTATAACACTATGTTACGAATAGACAGAATGACACTTTTGTTGTATACCAATGTTCTAACATTCATATAGACACATATGGGAATAATGATGGTATACATATATCAAATGCAGACAAACTCTTTTAATACACGGGAATAAACGAACGGGCGGACAGTACTTTAACACTAGGCAACTTTGCTCCTATTTATTTTTTCTTTTCATGTCCCAACGGTTTTCAACGTTTTTGGTGTTGTCCAATCTTGTCTTCCTGTCCTGGAAACTCAAGCAATTTTTGCTTGTTTCTCTATATACACTTGTACTGTTGAAACTGTGTTGCATTTCTGATCAACATTTTGATCTGGCTCCTGGCAGTTTGATAACGTTTCTTTATATCAGATACAAAAAAAAAAAAAAAGATACAAATGATTTTCTCATGTGGGGTCTTACAATGTACTGATGTCAAATCTTTTCTGTTTTGTTATTTTTGGCCCAGTAGTCCTGATTTTCATCTTTATTCTTGCTAGTATTAGGAGGTGATCACTTCCCACATCTGCACTTTTTCTTACTTTCACACCTTGCAGAAAATACCTCCATCTGCCGTTGATCATTATGTGGTCTATCTGGTTTCTGTCACGGCCATTTGGTGACACCGACTTTAATTTGTGGATTTCCTTGTGTGTAAACAATGTTCCACCAATGACAAGACACTTAAGGGCCACAAAAGCAAATTAATTTATCTCCCTTTTCATTTGCTATTCCGCTGCCATGTTGTTGGGTTCTTTTGTGATGATGTAATAGTAAACTAGTGATAGGTGTGTCAATGTTCTAGCTTAAACACGCAAATGGTTTCAATGAAAATGTCAAAAGTGTTCTTCAAGCAAACTCCAACAAGTAGTAGGCAATTGGCCAATTCAGGACTGTACACAAGTCGTTGATAAAAGTACATATTATTTATTGACGTGATACAGACGGAGTTGAACAGGACGATCATGGTTACAGATGCGAATGTCATACTTTAAAGTTGCTGATAATAATATTAAATTCTTGGAGATTCTTTAACAATCAAGTCCTCTTATATTCAAGTGACTAGGAATCACTTATCCGTTACCATCTGAGATACATTAATGTAATGTCCGTTGACCTTCTTCCAATGACATCTATCATGGTAAACGGATTCATGCTCAAGGATGACGCTTCCATATAATACTTGTAAAAAGTCCCAGACTTTCTCCTTACAATACTTTATATAGCTTATATAATCCAAACAAAGTCATACACGAAAATACAAACAGGTTAGAGCCTTCTGTTGACTAACCTCTCCTTCAAACTCATGCCACGACTTTGGCATGGGCACAACGGCATTTTATACATAAATTATAAAATCCAATAACTTGCTTCCCTCGTAGGAATTCTTCGTCTACGATAGATTATAGGGGCTCATAGTTCCTTTTGATCCATTCTAGGAATATCATAGCAAGATGATATTCCCGCTAGATTCTCTCAAGGAGTCGCCTAAAATTACAGGTTTGAATATGCTAATCATACAATATGACGGGGCGACAACTTACATATTACTCCCAATATTGGCTTCGACCTGAAGACCAATATTGTAACAAACGAATGGCTTCCACAGACTTGCCACGATAAACAAAATACTCCACGGACATATCGTCCGGACTGCCCCTTTCAGATGATGACCTAGGACTCTCTTCTAAAACTAGGTTACCCGTGCGTACAGAGTAACACATACTCTACATAGTGCACGTCGGTGCGTGAGCAAATCGAACGCACAAATAATATAACTATATCACGACTGGTGCGTACATTGGCAGGACCGAACGACTACCCCCATAGGTAAAAACGTACGCAACAGCTCCCTTATCACCCGCCCTTTAAAAAAAAAATTAATTCTATTAATTTTTTTTAACTAAGTACCCAAGAGAGGTGAGTCAAAACTACATCGATATCTATCAACATAAATCAAAGTCATAATGTTATACAATATTATGAAAAAGAATATGAAAATGGGAATCAATATAACTGAATGAAAGTATGCATTAAAGCACACATCCACAATCGACCTACTTTGGAACGATGTGGTAAAATAAGAAGTAAAAGAAAGTTGCAAACCAAAAAGATGATAAAAACATTCAACTGAATTTTCAAAACAAACATGTGATTTCAAAATGAAAATGAGTAGCAACGATGATGATAATCAATGACAAGAGAATCAACAAAAAATGAAAATAAAACATGCAAAGTGAAACAAAGCATAATTAAACACGTTAAGAAACAATACCCTTAATGGTTCTAACACTAGAATGGTGGACTAGTTAACTAAAAGTTGAGAGATCAAGCACCAAGAGGTAAATATAAGTACACAGAGACACTTACAACTATTCAAGTTAGTTAATGTGTACTATACAATTAATTAAGTAGCTTAAATAGATTTTTTCTACTTACTGTAGTTCTTAATTATCAACACATAACTAATTACTACTTTATTTAAGTAAATGCAATTTTACTGAGTGTTAATGTTCCATTAAAAGTAGTTAATACTCGACGAGAATATGTTCTTAATGTTCCATGTGCGATGAAAAGATATTATATAACACAATATGAAGTGTAACATGTTCCATACGAATATTGATTATCCATCTATCAATATAACAATGTTTCCGTACTAATAAAATGTTACTACACAAGAAGTCATGTTATAATACAAAATTAAGTATATTCCGGAATTATGCTGGTAAAAATGAATCTGTTCCATACAAAGTATGTATAGAGGTTCAATAATTGATAATGTACGCAGTTCCTCTTATTATATTTGATTGATTATCTGTGAGGACGTTTCAACATCCGGAAGTGGTTTAGGTTCGACCAGTTCGCTTGGACATCTTGACAGACAGTCCGCAAACACATTTTTCACTCCAGGAATCGCTCGAATTTCATAGCTATATGGTTGTAGAGCGATAGCGTATCTAGTGGACTTTGAAGATTTCACGTCCTTAGTGTTCAATGCTGTGAGAGCTTTTTGATCAGTTTCCACTACAAAGTGTGATCCCAGTAAATATCGTTCTAGTTTAGTGACTGACCAAACTAAAGCGAGTAACTCCTTATCCAGAACGGAGTACTTCAGTTCGCTCGTCGTCAATTTTCTCGAAACGTACATAACTGGAAATAAGGTGCCTGAATATTCCTGCATCAAGACTGCAGCAATTGCGTAAGAAGACGCGTCACTGCGAAGAATAAACGTGAGATCTTTGTTAGGCAACTTCAAAAAAGGCGCATTTGAAAAAAATTTCTTTACATAATCTAACGCGATTTGATGTTCGTTAGACCACTGTATTACATTAGCTGTACCTTTTCTCAGTAAAGAAGAAAAAGGTGCAGTTATAGTAGACAAATGAGGGATGAATTTAGAATAGAACTGTATTAGTCCTAAAAGAGACCTAACTTGTTTTTTTGTCTTAGGTGCAGAGATGTTTAAGATTTTAGAGACGTTACTGTCTTCTGTATACATTAAACCCCGACCTATACGATGACCTAAAAAGGAGATGTCATGAAAGCCGACAAATTCCTTTGAAGGTTTCGCAGTTAAGTTATAATCCCGTAGTGTAGAAAGTAAAGCTTTCAATCCCTGAATGTGTTCATCCCAAGAGTTACCGAAAAGACAGATGTCATCTATGTAAGTAATGACATCGGGACGATGAGACAGTACGCGGCGCATCATGCGTACAAAGGTAGCTGGCGCATTCATTAATCCGAATGGCATAAAATTCCATTGGAAAAGGCCCCGTGGCGTCGAGAAAGCGGTGAATGGCTTTGCTTTAGGTGTGAGTGGCACTTGCCAATAACCCTTTGAAAGGTCAAATTTCGAAAAAAATGTAGCATGTGATAATTTCTCTAATAAGTCATCTAAGAGAGGTAATGGTTCCGCATCAAATTTTGTAACTTTGTTTAATTTCCTGTAATCTACGCAAAGACGAATATTGTTGTCTTTCTTTCTAATAATCACCATAGAAGAAGAGTATGGTGATGAAGATGGTTCAATTATATTTAATTGAAGCATCTCATCCAATTCCTTATCAACCTTATCACGAAAGTGTAAGGGAATAGGATATGGGCGCACTCGAATAGGCGTATCGTCAGTCAGAATAATGTCATGTTGGATGACTGACGTATGACCTGGGATGTCAGTGAGGACATCCTCATACGAGTGTAGAATATTAGAGACTTGCTGACGTTGATCAGGCGAAAGAGTAGATGAAATAGTAACATCATTCCAATTCTCAGTGGAATGAAGTGGTACAACTGGTATTGGCAGTTGTACATCATCGAAAGAAGATTCTTCCTCTTGGATGACTGACAAACTAGAATAGTGTTGAATAGGAGGTGTAGGATCGTCAGTTGCCTGGAACACTGACTGTAGATAATCAGGACGTGAGTAATACTCCTTCAACATGTTAATGTGGAAGGTTTTATGTTTACCATTTACATCAACGATGTAGTCAACATCGGATATTCTTGAGATGATCCTGAAAGGACCTCTCCAAGTAATTAATAGACGATTGTTATGAGCAGGGAGTAAGACAAAAGCTTCGTCACCAGGAATAAGCTGGCGAAGACGTCTATACTTGTTTGCAAATAGACGAGCTTTTTCTTTGGCTTGTTCGGATGATGCAGTAGCTAGTCTACAAGCATCTATGATTCTCTTTCTCAAAGAGATCACATACTCATAAGAGGATTGAGTTTCCTCTTCAATATTCTCTTCAACCAATAAGTCGTGGATTAACGACATCGGTCCGCGTGGTTGTATGCCGAAAACAAGCTGGAATGGAGAAAACCCCGTTGCTTGATTTTGCACCTCGCGATACGCGAAGAGAGCGGCGGGTAGGACCCTGTCCCAATCCTGAGGGTGATCTTGGGTCATCTTACCCAACAACTGCTTGAGTGTCCTATTTTGACGTTCAATTAACCCATTGGACATTGCATGGTAAATTGAACTAAGAGATCTGTCTATACCTAATATCTTCATAACTTGAGACATGGATTCAGAAATGAACTGAACCCCATGATTCGATAAGATCTTCCGCGGAAAACCAATGCGTGAGAAGATCAACATTAACGCCTCTGCTACACTGGCAGATGAGGTGTTCTTCAGAGGGATGGCCTCAGGCCAACGAGTGCACATATCATTGCAGGTAAGGATATGCGTATGTCCTCTGGCAGATGGAAGCATCGGACCAATAATGTCGATAGCCATTTTATCAAATGGTCTAATCGGGATGTCCGCAGCTTGAATAGGAGCCGCATGAAATGGGCCCCGTACTTTAACTTCCTGACATATCAAACATGAACGACAATAGAGAGTAATATCTCTATGGACGCCCGGCCAGTAGAATGCAGAAAGCACTCTGGATTTGGTACGTGAAAAACCCATATGGCCCGCGCATTGCGAGTCATGAGCATATCGTAATATTCGCGATCTCATAGAAGACGGGACTAGAATCTGAGAACATAAGGATGAATCCTTTTCCCGTATCAATCTAACTAAAATCCCATTTTTAAGAATAAAGTCATGTCTAGATTTTGCAAGTTTGTTGCTGGTATTCTTTTTGTTCACATATTGAAAATTTTTAATGAATCATCATTCTTTTGTAAAGTTGCAAACGACTCCCGTGAAATAGGAGCATCGTCATCACAAGTGGTATGAACTGTAGGTTCATATGGTGTATCATGCGACATAATAGTAGCTTGCGCTCTAGTCACTACTGCATTTGCAGCCTGAAAATGTCACTCTTCCCATGCAGCAATTTGCTGTGGTGTACACTCTGTTATACCATGTATACGACCCAATATGACATCAAAAATTGGATTCGGAAGAAGACAGGCGTGGATCTTTCCTGAAAAAATGGTGTATTTAAATTAATAATGGCTGTGGGAAATGTTTCCACGGTTCCACCGAAAGTCACACATTTCACAACGTTGCCCGTAGCGCAACTTGGGTTGATCAGCGAAGTCCGTACGCCGACCGTGGTACAACCTCAATCAAATAAAAGAGAGCAAGGAATGGCATTGACAAATCCTCTGCTAAACTTAAGAGACCCCTGTCCCTGGTGTACAGACGCAGAAGTGGCCGTGCAGACCGCAGGTAGGCTAGGTAAAATGTGTCCGCAGCGCAGCGTCGTGATCGCCTTGGGCTGGAAAAGAGTCGAGCATTCTGAACAATCTTTCACCTGGTTACAATCAAGAGAACAAGATAAAGCATTATGAGTTTCAGCTCCTTTACCCTGTTCATTGTTAGCCTGTGTATCACTTAAAGCGACATTAGAATGTCTACGTGTCTGGCTCGACGATCTACCTCTTCGTCGCGATATGTTCTGATTATTTGCATTAAAATTGCCACTATTGTCATTTCTGCTTGAGTTAAAATTTTGATGAGTACGATAATTAGTACGATTACCATTATGATGATGGTTAAATGTTTTATTCCACGAACCTTGTCTATTTTGCGGGCTCTGAGATTTTGATCTCCAGTTTTGTTTATTATAATTTCCTTCATTATATTTAAAATTATTGTTACCAAAATCTCGCGATCTATGAGCTTGGTTCCAAGAAACATTAAATGGAGCAGATTGTTGAAATTGCTTCCCCTGATAAAAGTTACCATTGTTAAAATTGTCATTATTTCCCTTATTGGAGTATCTGTCGTTACTCAATGAACGATTTCGTGAGAAATTATTTTGTTGTACGGCAAAAGCAACTGGCAATTCACTTTTAATTTGTGCATTACTTAGATCCATGGATGGGTGAGCAGTGCAGAAATTTTTAGAATGTTCTTCAAGAGCTTTCATAGATAAAAGTTTCCGTTCGTGCAAAAATTCAAGAAACGCAGGATTTACTGACGATAGCACCTTATCGCGCAGTAGTAAATCAAAAAGACCTTCATACGACTTTTCTATCTTGGACAATTCGATCCATCTTTCTAAAGTTAGCCGTATTTGGGAAAGAAAATCACTAAAATTTCTAGATGACTGCGGTAGCAATGTTCGAAACCGTAATCGATATTCATCTTCCGTCATTTGGAATTTTTTAAGAAGAGAAGCTCTAAGAGCGTCGTAATCATTTTTATCACTAGTACAGGTGGTATGATAAACCGCTAAAACATCCCCAGTAAGCAATCTGGATAAATATGTACAATATAGTGCTTTATCCACGTTATAAGACCTGCAAGTGGCCTCAAATCTGTCCAAAAAAAAATATTACGTCGTCAGATGGGGGATTAAATTTTGGTAATTTAAGGTGAACTTCCTTAAAGTTATCATGTCTGACTGACGCATGGCCTTCAAAAGTTCTCTGAGAATTAGCTTCTTGAGTTAACCTAATTCTATCATATTCTACCTCTGCCAATTTCAGATCATGCTGTCGTTTCTTTTCATTCTCTTCTGTCTCAAGCTGAAGTCTTTTTACATTTTGTTCAGCTAGTAATCTTCTTTCTTCCATTTCCCTTTGTTTAACTTCCAATAGTCTTTCTTTTTCTGCTGTATCTAATCTAAATTTTTCCTCAGTCTCCAATTTTTTCTGTTCTGCCTCGCGATGAAATCGTTTCTCTTCTAATTCAGCTGCTAATCTCATTTTTTTCTCGTTTTCTGCAGCCTCAAATTTCATCTTCTTCTCATTTTCCTCGGCCTCAATCCGTTTTTGATCTGCCTCAAATTTCATCTTCGTATCATTTTCCTCAGCCTCAATCCGTTTTTGATCTGCCTCAAATTGAAGTTTTTCTAGTCTTAAAGTTTCTAACTTTCTCTGTTCGGCTTCTATCTCTTGAGCTTTCCTATATTCAGAAAGTGCGAATGCTTTTGCCTCATCAGGAGCCATCTGAAGGGCTTTCGCTTGCTTAATGAAATAATCTAGTGAATACATTATGCTATATAAGTAGTCACAATACTCTTGATTTCTAAAAATGATTATTAATTAATGTAAATTAATTAACCTTGTTAATACACCAAGTGGTCTTCGTTCCTGTCCTAGAACGGTATATCATACTCATATAATTGTCAAATATATTAATAATCAATAAATTAATTTATGTAATGAAATGTTATGATGAACGTACGCAACACATGTCTTCCCATTACTCTTTCGTTGTACGAGGGGCGTTCAGAAAGTAATGCACCACATCGTTTTTCTCAGGAACTGTTTATTCAAAAAGCATGAAATTTATACACAATATACATGGATATGTCATGTAAACATTGGTATTATTCAACATAATCTCCATCAACTTGTACGGCTTTATGCCAGCGCGAAACAAGTGCACGTATTCCTAGCCCGTACCAGATTTTGACTTGATCATGTAGCCATTTCTTTGCTGTATGAATCACTCCTTCATCATCTTCAAACCTTGTCCCACGGAGTGCATCTTTAAGTGGTTCAAATAGACGAAAATCAGAGATTGCCAAATCGGGACTATAGATAGGGTGGATGGGGTAGTACAGTCCAACCCAATTTGGTGATTGCTTCCCGTGTTGCCAGACTTGTGTGAGGGCACGCATTGTCATGAAGGAGAAACAGGTCTGCTGGATTCTTGTGCGGCCGAACTCTGCGAAAACGTTGATTGAGGTTTTTTCAATGTCTTAATGTAAGCTTGCGAATTGATTGTCTCTCCTCTTGGCATAACGTCCACAAGAATCACACCTTCAATGTCCCAAAAGACAGTGATCATGACCTTTCCAGCTGAAGGAATTGTCTTGAATTTCTTTCTTCTTGGTGATTGCGGATGATGCCACGCCATTGACTGTCATTTTGTCTCAGGTTCAAAATGATGTGCCCAGGTTTCGTCACCTGTAACGATCATAGCCAAAATGTTCTCTCAATCAGCACTGAAACGCTCTAACAATTCAGAAGAAATTGCTTTCCTTTGAAATCGGTGGTCATTTGTGAGACTCCGAGGAACCCATCTTGAGCAAACCTTAGAAAATCCGAGAGTTTTTATAACTGCATTTGCACTACCAATGCTGACTGACAGCTGTAAGGCCAATTGCTGAATAGTGATTCGCCTATCAGTAAGAATAATGCCCTCAGCGCATTTCAACATTTCTGCGTTGGTGGCTGTGGCAGGACGTCCACAGCGCGGCCGATCAAGCAGCTCCGTATCTCCACTTCCTGATTCTTTGATTCTCTGAACCCAGCGACTGACTGTACTCCTGTCGACTGCAAAACTTCCATACACATCATATAGACGCTTGTGAATATTCACAACAGTTTCCTTCTCTGCAACGAGAAATCCTACCACAATTCGCTGTTTATAACGCAAGTTGCTAACACGCTCCATTTCAACGGTTTAAGGCAGCCGTATTATTTGGCCGGTTGCAGTGCAATTTGGTGCACACAATTAGCACATGCCATATTTGAAGTGTGCAAAATTTCATGCTTCTATCGTTTTTATTAGCTGAGAAAAACGATGTGGTGCATTACTTTCTGAACGCCCCTCGTATGTATTTAGTGTTCCAACCTTAGCAGTAAGATCTCCAATTACCTTGGTGCACATTCCATTTCTTTTTTGTAATTGTTGGTAAAACGCACCCTTATCCTCTTTGTGACTGTCATTTGTTGGTGAATAATATTTGTATTATGGTGATGTTATTGAATCTCCCTCTCAGTCTCGCTCATCAATCTAGTGTTGATTGGCTTCCATTCCATTAATGATTTTTCTATGCCCTTCTTCAGGATAATGGCTACGCTTTGACTATGTTGGTCGTCCTCTCTTCCAGAGTAAAGTTCTATTTCCCCTGTAGCTGCTTGTACTCTTCCTGCCCCAGTTCATGTACTCTCACTTATTCCTGGAATGTGTAGTCTGTAGTTTTTCATGTCTATTATAATCTATTTCAGTTTCCCTGTCTCGTTTATTGTTCTAAAATTCTGAAATCCAATTTTGATTTCGCGTTTAGCGGTCAGGATGTCCGTTTTCATATCAATGGCTTCCTTTCGGCTTTCACCAATGACAGTCATACGAGATTCAGACTCATGATGTCCACCGTGAACCAAAACGTGTTTATTTGTTGCTGTTTCCGTAACGACTGTGATTTTTACATAGGCACGATGTCAGCCTGTGCTAAAACCCTCAATTTGGAGGACCAGGGTACCAGCATTTGTCTGACCCCTACAGCACAGATCTGTCCAGCTTGGCAGAACCTGCCAGGAGTAAAACTCCCGCTGGAATAGCTCTGGGGGTTGTCAGGGTACACAATCTGCCATACCGCTACAAGGAATATGTACCATTGATGGTAGTTGTAAGCATAATATTAGATGTTTAAACTTTTAAAAATATTTTTTATGCAAAGATGAATTTTACTGGACAAAAGTGACAAAATGTTCCCAACAACTAATATTCAGTTATGACTTAAAATCATAAAAGAAATAAAGGAAAACAAATAATTTTAGGAACCACTTTTATTACTGTCTCCAAATACGAGTATAAACCGATCTTGGATGTTCGATACATTCTATCGCTTGGAATAGACATGCATAACCTGTTATCATTAACCAAATTTAATTTCTTTTTGTGATCAATTTGATGAAATATTGATTAATGATAGCTTTTTTCCAGTTTTATTATGTGCAACAGAATGTATGGAACATTTATTTGCTGCGTTTTTAAAGAGCATTAATTAACAACAACAAAAGTGGCCCCTAAATCTTGTTATTATTTTTTTCTTGATGTAAGTGGATATTTCTTCTTCTGTTTCTTTTTCTTCTTCGTACACTCTCAGACGTCTACTTATCGGCTTCAGGCTATCTGCATCTCCATACAGTTTGTCTGGAAATGGTACTAATGACGGCCATATGTGCTTCCTCTGTTCCTCACATGTTGGGCATCTCTCAAGCAGATATTCATTTTTAACTACTCTTACCATTTTCTTCTGTTCCTTCACTCCATAGCTTAGGGGAAGGTGACCACCAGTGGCGTAAAGTGTACCCTACGAGGTGTGGGGTTCAGTACTCTCCCAACCCGGTGGGACTCTGCTGAGTTAGCGACATTCTGTTTACTTTTTTGTGAAATCATTATCAAGTAAAGTACGTTGCATTGTATTGTTAGACATGTGGCCCGGTACGTCTGAGTTCAACATGCATTTATGTCGGATAAAGTTTATGAAGAGTAAGAATCATTTGCATTACATTGTTTAATCAGATCTAACATTGGTGTGTACTTATTCAATTTAAAAAAAAAGGGGTGGAATATCTGTTTGTAAATGTCGTTTCAAAAATCCAGATCCTCAGTTTATTTTGTCAGAGTACACCGAATTTCATTTCTGTTGGTTGGTATTGTTGTTTTCTTAGCCTAGTCGAAAGCCAGTTAGACAAGAAATGGTGACAAGAGGCATCCCTGCCGCAATCCAGGTTTTATGTCAAACGGTCCTTGTGTGATGTGTCATAACTGGGCGGAGTGTTCACACGATTTAAGAACAGGCGTAACACCTAGCCCATTTCTGTGTCGTCACAATATAAGCAATATAGGAGAGAAATGAGTTTATTCTATGCAGAATGTACGTTCTATATCGCAGATAACGTGATGATGTCACGTGTTAGGCTTATTATGGTGTGGAGCCTTGACATAATTATATTGAGTGTGTCAACGTTGGCCAACGTAGTTGGAATTTAAGAATTAGAGGCAACTATCAGACAAAAGGGGGGGGGGGATGCTGATATTTGAAGAAAGAAAAAATAGGATTACGAGAAAACAGACTAACAGACAAACACACAAACAGTCTGTTGGAAAGAAACATTATTCGATGTAAAACAAAAGGAAATGAAATTCAAAACGCGATAACACTGCGCCGGAAGTGTGAAGTAGCGGGGAGTGGAGCGCGTCAAATTAGCCGGGAAATAGCGGTCTCTACTAGCGTTTCAAAACTATTGGCAAAAGTAATTTACTGTCGCGTGACACACTCAGGTCATCTGTCCATGTAACAGTCATTTCCGGAACTCTTTCATCACTCTGTTTAAGTGGTGTGTGAGTATGTGTGTGTGTGAGTAGAACAGAGCATCTGTTAATTTATTTGTTAGAATAGTCCCTGCATACAATAACTTGGTTTTTGTTTTTGTTTTGTTTTTATTAAAATTTAATTCCTGCTTTTGGCCGGCTGTTGACCTTTTCTCTGACCCTCTGTTTTTATCTTCTTGACCGTCTACAGTATTATTTCTATTTGTCTGTTTTTGCGATCCTCCAGGGAACAGTCGAAGGTAAACGGAGAAGAGGAAGGCAAAGAAAATCCTGGGCTGATAACATCAAAGAATGGGCAGGACACGGTTTCTCCACACTTGTACGCATTGCTGAGAATAGAGAGCAGTGGAGGACCCTGTCTGCTGATGCTTCCACCATGGCACCCCTACGACCCATGACGGGTTATGGGTTGAGATGATGAGATGAGATGATGATGTCTGTTTTTGAGTGTTATATTCATACGAGCAAGAAACCCGCCAAATTATGACTCGCGCGCGGGGGTGGGTGGTGGTGGATAATTATATTGTGTTCTGTCTCCTACTTGTGCTGAGGAAGGCATTGATTTTGCTTTTGTCATCTCAGTCACTTCCATTCTATTTCAACTTCATTGAATCTTAGTTGTAAAACTGATCATGACTTATGGTCAATGGTCAGTGCACCGTGAAACAAATTGAAACTCCTGCGACTCTTATAATGGGTGTTGAGTTTAGGTTTCAGTGTGCAATGCACTCCTTTCGTTTTGTCTGAAAAGGTGGAGGCATTTTGTCGTTGTTAGTTACAGGATGTTTTAGTAAGACAGTTAGTTCACTGATGATTTTTATTGGCCGGCATTTCTGTCAGATTTCATCACTTCCTGTTTTATGAGAGCCATACCAGCTTCTTGACTACTTGATGTGGATTATACTTTCGCATCAGACCATTCTATTATTGTGTTATTTTATTTTCATTATTGTATTTTTTGTTCTTGATTTCTTTGGGTTGATATTTCATTTTTGTTATGCTTTTTTTATTCTTTGCTTATTTATATAGCACGTTTGTTCTTCGTGTTTACCTTGTTATTTGTCACACAATTTCTCTGTTGCTCTCCTGTGTTTGTTTACACATAATTTGCCCGATTTTGTTGTGTCTTTTAAACATACTTTTATAGCATATCTTTATTTACCACCTTTATTTTCTGTTTGTGGATATGACTAACGCGGGGTGCATTCTCAAATGTCCAGTGTTTCTCGTTTATCGTTCACTTGTAAAACTGACGCCATATTATTTGTGTGTTCTTTTTTTTGGGGTTATTTTTTTTTCTTAGTGTGTGGGGGAGGAGGGAAGTGTTGTTCAAAACGTGTATGAGCATATGGATCCCCAAGCCCAGTTCGTAGATTGATGGATAGTCTCTAGATCCGTAATTCCTTAGTTCTTCTTCTTCAAGCACCCTGATTGGCCAGCTGACACCCCCCCCCCCCCCCAATAGCGTTATTCTTTAACTATTAATGTACACTGCGATTTGCGCTTCCTTTATTTCTTGTATGCCGGCTACTTCTGAAGCAGACGTTAAGCAGTAATTTATCAGCGCCACATGTATTGCCTCTCTTTTAGTTTAACTTTTCAACTCAAAAAGTTCTGCCATTAGGACTTCTGCAGCACTTCTTGTCTGCCTCTTTTCTAAAGTTACTTGAATGTGTCCCTGCTGCTACTAATGCGTATGCGTGATTCAAACTGCATTACTGACTTTTGTGCAGACGTGTTTATAACAGTATCATAAACTATCATGAACTGGTGACAAGAACCAGACAGGTTGGCAGTGGATGACACTGAGACAAACCTGTTGATAGCCTTACTATTTAGTCATGATTCTGGAATCCGCAATGTAAAAGAGGGCGAAGGAGACTAGAAATATATGGAGAGAGCTAGAGAACGTAATGAAAGGAAGTGGTAGACATGGAAACACACTGAGAAAATGTCACGTGACAGAATCTGATGATTGTCTATTGTCCTTGACGTGCTCAAAGATAACCTTCAGGTGATAGAATTTTGCGAAATCTGTTGACGGGGTCCAGAGGGAGGTTCCCACAACAGCAAAATTATTGCAAAGCATAAGGATAAGAACATTACAACGTGTAGGACGTGTTCAATCGGAATATATTGTAACTACGGGAAAGATTGTTTGAGAGGACAGAGGAAAACAAACAAACAATACACTAAATGGACTGATACCAAGGCATAATAAGAACTTACCAACAGAAGTCATAAGCAGTACCATATACATGGCACTTGATGATGATGACCTACCAGTAACATCTGTATTTTCAGTCCCGTTATACCAGATTTCTTATATATATATGTATGCTGCAACCGGGCACTGCAAATCAGGAGAATACATTTTTGTACAACCACAATGTTGTTAACCAGTAACCAGTACTTCCGCATAATGGACACTAGAAGGAAAGCGAAAGAGAGGCAGGGCAAAAGCAACAAGGCCAAGAATAGTGAAAGCAGAGAAGCTCAGCATGAACCAGAGATGGGGCACCATACGATAGATGATTGTCGACCCAGGAAAGTGGACACATGTTGCTGCTGCCGTACAAGACGCCACCAGGCGTGATGTCCACTGATTGCTTTTGCCAGTCAGCAGCCAGGGACCTAAGAAGAAGAGACAATGTTTACTTTTGCAACCTTTTCAAGATGGCAGAGTGTTTAAAACCGTGAGTTAATAGGCGGTTTAGCAATACAAACAAGATGGAACGGGTTCAATTCCCAGTGCACGCAGCGAAAAAAAAGGAAGTGATACTTGACAGTCATGACCCAAAGTGGCTAGGACGGTAGAGATTCAAGACGTTAACATGGGCGAAACGCTTGTATTAGAAAACTTGTGATGATCATATTAAACCTTCTGTTGAAAAGCTCAATTCCCTATTATTGTTACATAGTTAATGAGACCTAGCTCTGTCCCACTACGACAGTACAAAAAGGAAATCCATGTTGCTGTTCTAACCCAACATTTTTTCCACTTTCCACTTTTTCTTCCAATCATCTCCAACGTGCACTTTTCAAATTTTTATCTACTTCTGTGATCAATCTTTCTCTATTTTATTTCACGCCGGCACACAAAAACTGCGTATGCTCAAACATACACACATTTTCTTCCGTCCACCATCAAATAAACAGCTTAAGCTCAGCGACAGCGAAATCTCGTCAAATCTCATTACGTCTTCGTGAAATCTCCTAGGGTCAGTCTATACCCCGGATGTAATTCAGGAAATCTCGTGGAGTTGGCATTCCCTTTAAGTGGGGATTGTTGAAGATGTTTTCTAGCTCGCGTGTAAGAAAGACAGGTTTTATTTTACTGCCTGTTAATGCATTTTTACCTGTTGCAGTTATTCTGGACCAAGCTTGTCTTTTTTTGTCGTTCTTTGTATTTTTATCTTCTACCTGTTTGTCTTCATGTTTCTCGTCTTTATGATACTCTTTTTCTTTCTTCTTCTTCTGCTCCTTCTACTCCTTCTTCCCCTCCTTCTTCAGGTTCATTTTCGTATTCTTCCTCCTTCTTTCTCTTTCCTCTTCTTCTTACATTCTTTAAATGTTCTCCTTGACCTTTGTTACTTGTCGACTCTGCCAGTTATAGTTTTCTCCATCCACATACCAGAATTGAAACTTAAATAGAAGATTTTTATGTGGTTTTTTTTTTTTTTTTTTAAACAAGGCGTTCAAAGCTCCAACGAGAATACATTTATTGTACAAATTTAAAATAAATAAAAAATTAAAAAAATTAATTAAAAAAAAACAAAACAAAAAACTGTCCAGTCTACAACTGGGAGCAGAATATATTACGAGAAAATAGTTGCATTGTGCAGAATGTCAGCAAAACTTTAAAGCACTTCCTACTACAATGTAAGGAATCCCACCATCACAATATTTACAAGCACGCGACTCACCCGTAACTGTAAAAAAAAGTGTTAACTCTTTGTGTCAAGTGCGGCTTTTTAGGTTTTACCCTGGCCCAAAATAAGTATAAAAGGATTTTTCCACCTGTGATGTGTTTAAAAAAAAACACAGTAACAATTAAATTACCAATGACAGAATGTCTCATAACATGCATACAATCATCTTAACTTAGCTGAAGATTACTTTGAAGTGTGATGTGTCGATTATCGTCATCATCATCTCAACCCGTCATGGGTCGTAGGGGTGCCATGGTGGAAGCATCAGCAGACAAGGTCCTCCACTGCTCTCTATCCTCAGCAATGCGTACAAGTGTGGAAAAACCGTGTCCTGCCCATTCTTTGATGTTATCAGCCCAGGATTTTCTTTGCCTTCCTCTTCTCTGTTTACCTTCGACTGTTCCCTGGAGGATCGTTTTCTAAAGAGAGTCATGACGAGTTACATGCCCAAACCAGGCAAGCTTTCGACGTTTCACTATTGACAAAAGTGGTTCTTGGTGACCTGCATAGGTGTTGATTGTCTCTCTAACAGACATTTGTTTTCTGCTCTTTATAGCAAATGCACAAAATTCTTCTGTAACATTTATACTCGAAAGCCTGCATCCTTCGCTCTATCTACAGTAGTGTCCAGCCCTCACACCCATACATCTATTCTCTTGTATGGGTATATGGGTGTGTCTATTATAAAAAAAAGAAGAAAAAAAATCATTAATATTGTCTAAGAGGGAGACATAGGAAGATCTAACTAACGGGTGTACAAGGTGGATTGTGAGAGTATAATGTATCGATTCATAACATGACAACAATAGAAGCAGAAGGTATTACACCTTCACTGGTCATGTGATGAGAAAATGGAACATTAAAAAACATCGTGACCACAGGAAAAATAAATTGAAAAAGCTGTAGAAGAAGATAGAGAGAAAATATAATGTGTAGCTTGATACTATGACGTAGGAGGATATCAACACAAGAAATAATGACGAGTTTAAGAAATCGAGATCTCTGCAGGGGCATGATCGTCTACTTCTCCAGGCACGGCACGTGACTTGACTCATACCTCGTCCTTTCCCTCAACAGAAGATAATCATCAGGGAGAGCTTATCGTTTTCTTCATTGCGTGCCGTGTCTCCACGATGAGATCTCATCACGTCCTCTGGCGATCACACGTGTTTACATCAGCATCGGTTATCTGAATGTTTGCTGATTTCCCTTTCGTGCTGGAAGGCGATGGTGTCACCTAGACAAACTGGGTTGGATTCGCTGGAGAGATTATTGCATTTTTTTTTAGTCTGGCACATTTTCCATCCTAATAATTGTCTTTTCATTTATCTGTATTTGTTTTATTAATGCGTTATTTCTTAACTGAAACATATTAATTTTGAAAAGTATGTTTTTGTTTTTCAGCGCCGACGACCGCCTCTCGGAGCAGCGAGAAGCCCTGGTTGTTGTAGAACATACTGGAGACCTTCTATGGATGCCCCAGGCTATTCTCAACAGTTCCTGCACCTTTGACACGCTCTTCTTTCCCTTTGATGATCAAACGTGTCATCTCAAATTTGGTTCCTGGACTTACAATGGCAATATGCTAAACATTGACTTCATAGGTGAGCACCTTCAGACAGATTTGCCTGTCAATGTAAGATGACATTAAAACAGATTTATTATCAACATAAAACGATAAGATATATTCGCTGCTTATATAAGACTTTAAGACAAATTTGCTTTCAGTGTTTGACTTTAAGACAGTGTTTCTGTAAAGGGAAGACTTAAGACAGATTTTCTGTCAATGTTAGAAATTAAGACATATTTGCTGTGAATAGTGTAATAAAACTTTAGATGGTTACAGCATTTATAATTTGCGTGAATTTCCTAGCAGTTTCTTTTCATGCCGTTAAGCAGCTAATACTTTAGGACAAAGCACATGAGAGTCTGCTAGCGTTAGATTGGACACATTGAGGAAACTTGTCAATAGCGTTATCAATCAGTCCTTGTTCTGGAATCGCCCGGGTAAGAGATAGAGATGTAGACCGAGGAACATACGGAGAAGAAACTTGGAGACAGAAATGAAAATGACGAGGACAATGTGACCAGGTGGTCAACATGGACGTTTTAGCCGTCTCGTTAATCGTAAAGTGCCCTAAGCTCTTTGTCCCTTCTAATGATATTCAGATGAAACTTGATACTCTGTCTTAACTCAGACGAAGAACACTTGATGGAGATTACTGAACCTAAGGCTGATGCGTTTTCAAGACTATATTCTTTGTCCTTGTCGTAGATTTTTGATAGGGGGATTAAGACGTGGGTTGGTCCCTTCTGAATAGATTAGAATAAGTGATAGTCACAGTGAGAGGTAGTAAATAGAAATAGATTTCCACGAGTGAGATGGTAGAAATTTATAGAGGCTGTCCCGGAAATCGAGAATCTCTCTCTCTTTCCGCCTATCTTCTACAACAGATCCAGTGGAGTCAGACAGTTTATAAAAAATTATGTATATATTAATATATCTCTATCCACTCACGTGCCCGCACATACAAGTGACGACAGTTGGACACACAGGCGTGGGAAAACTATAACAAGGGTTATATAGATATTATGGGAACGAACTGACCACCACACTGAAATAAATGTAGGTATAGTTTAATTATCATAGTAAACTTGCATCACAACATATAAAATACATCCGTTTATTCGAGATGATACCTCTAGTCTATTTCCACACGCCGGGAGGCGTATTATTTCTGTGGTTATTTCCTGAAGGCAAGGTAAATTACATTTACATTAACTTTATCGATATCTGTTCGTGAGTGACATTTGATTCATACCCTGTCTTTGAAAGTCTTCATCACGAGATGTTTTCTCAGCTCACATATTGCTACATTGTACCGCATCGGGTTGATGCATGTCCCAAGGACTATTATTTGCTACTTCGCTACATGAACTAGGTTTGAAACCTTTTGTTATCTAGAGGATGTTTTGAGGACATTATTTATACTTCAGAAGACGTGTCTGTCTTGCTGAAGTCAGATTAAGGAGAGTAAACTGATCTCATACATCTGGTTATCTCCTGGCTAAGATAGAAAGGGATGGAGAATTTTCCCGACTACGTTACAGCCTTATAATGTATTGACATGCCTGTGAATCATCTTTATTATGATGCTGTCTACCGTCCATTACTGTACTGACGATGTTGCTGTGATAATGACTGTCTGATGTACCTACATATTCGCGTATACATTTTGTCACTGTGGCGTCCACAATAAATGATACAGAAAAACGTCACTAGCTGTTACAAGCATCATTGACTTTATACGTCGTGAGTTAACTGACGTCCTTGTGTGGATTGCCCTGTTTTTGCATGATCATTGTTTGACTGTACCTCATCTACACACTACACAAAACCAGAACACGGGCACCATCATCTATCCCATGGTGCACGCATCAGTGATAGACCCGTTTGTATGGTCCTTCCCCTGGATATATAGCTCACAGTCCCGTTAGAAGAAAGTGATAACCCGAAAGAGTTACAGATACATATGATTGAGTCTATGGTTTCCCACTTTTAAGGTATGGACAGACTTGATACTCTGCTTTATTCTAAGGGAAAATATTGTTAGCAATAACTTGCATAAAGGAAGTTACAACGTGGGTGACTCAACAAAGAACATCCTTCAGTCTACTTTCACTCGGTTCTTTCATCAGGGCCCTGACTCACACAACCTTACCTAAACTCGTGCTGTTGTTCGCCGTCTGGCGCAAACTTCGGGACACTCACACACTTTTTTATCTGTTTCTGTCGTTTAATGAAGCGGATCCCAGCTCTGCAGATTTGTTTGTTGGTTTCATCAGAATGGATCCGGGGAGCGTCTGCTTCATGCGATAATTCACGAGCAACCTGTCTACTGCGAATTTTGGAGAATGAATGAAATCTAGTTTCAAACTCCGGTAAATATCTTAAACCAGGACAAAGGGGTCCCAACTTATTTCGCAAAACGAAATAATCTCCCCTTCTCATTCTTAAACACCTTACATAAACTAGAAGACTACCATGAACTGACACTCGTGCGTTTTCACACCTCCCGCTGACCAGGGCTAACAGTGAGTGCCTTGTCAGCTGGGGTTTCTAGACAAATGTCTCAAACTGCGCCGAGGAGATGTCGGTTATCGCGCCTCACCTGAGCGCTCAGCCGATGCAACTCGTTGTGGCAGGTGAAAATGCAGACAAAATGTCGCCTATAGGTCTGGCGAAAACGAATATTCTCAGTTTCGTCCACTACGCAATAACCTCCCGAGCCTGGCATCTACGTAATAACATCACTAGTTCGTTTCTAAATGAGAACAGACACTCGGCGAAAGTTTGAATCGGAAAATAGTAATGTTTAAGATATACACTTAGCAGCAGTGCCCAGCGCATTATTTTCGCATTAAATTCCTTATTAGCACCGAGAAACGCCAGTGGGGCATGGTCGGTCTGCACCGTGAATGTCGCTCCGTAAAGGTATTCGTGGTGCCTCCTTATACCATGAACTAATGCGAGACATTCTCTTTCCACTGTGGAGTAGTTTTGCTCTGCCTTATTCAATTTACGACTGCCGTATGCTACTGGGAATAGCTGGTTCGGATCGTCGTCGCCCGCCTGAAGCAGAGTTGACCCAATGCCTTGACCTGATGCGTCAACGCGCAATACGAAGGGTTTGGTAATATCCGGCAATCGCAGAATTGGATATTCAGACAACTGTTTCTAGAGCGTGACGTAAGCGTCTTCGCACATAGGATCCCAGATAATTCTTTCCGGTCGTCCCTTTTTCGTAAGGTCCGTAAGGGGTGCTGTTAAACCATTGAAGTTTTTGATGAATTTCTGGTAGTAAGCACATAGCGATAGGAACGATCGCGTTTCTTTCTTCGTCCTTGGCCTCTTCGCTGCACGTATCTTCTCTACGTTCTTAGCAACTGGCCACATAGCACCGTGAGCAATGGTGTGCCCCAGGAAGTCAAGTTTTTCGAAGCCGATTAAACATTTGCTAGGTCTAGCTGTGAGTCCAGTTTCCTGTAGTCTCCTGAGGAGCATCTCGACCGTAGCAATGTGTTCTTCGTATGTGTCCGTTGCAATTAGTATATCGTCCATAAAATTGTGGATATGTGGACTGTGCAATGGCTCTAACAGCTTTCTCATCATCCTTGTGAACACTCCTGGTGCGTTGTGTAATCCGAATGGCATCACGTTAAACGTATAGTGTCCTTCGCTGGTGCTGAAAGCTAGCAAAGGCTTAGTTTCCTCTTTGACTGGTATCTGATAGTAGCCCTTACTCAGGTCAATCTTTGAGAAAATCCGTGCCTTGCTTAGCTTGCTAAACAGCTCAGAAGCGCTTTGGAGTGGTTCCGGCTGAAATTCCGTTACTGTGTTAAGTAGCCGGTAATCGATGCACAGCCGAACTTCCTTATTGGGCTTCTGCAACAGCACTACGCTCGCACTATAAGGAGACGTGGACTCACTAATAATTCCTGTTTTACGTAGCTTGTCTATCTCTGCACGTAGCGTATCAGCTTTCGCATACGGAATAGGGTAAACTCTGGTTCGAACCGGTGTCTCGTTTGTAAGTTTCATCTCGAACTCTACGAGATGTGTTCGTCCAGGTACATCCGTTAGCACCGCCGTGTACTGGTTCAGTAACGCCTTCGTTTCTGTCTGTTGTGCTTCAGAGAGAGTGTCACCAAATTTTACATCTCCGACACATTCAGTTTGTTGCAATGGATATTCCATGCAACTATCGTCATCTTCAACATCCTCTGTAGCTATGGCGATCGCCAGGAGATGTTCGGGGGATGGCACCGGTCTTTCCAAGTATTTCTTTAACAGATTCACATGGTAAACCTTCTCCTTTCCTTTGATAGAGATCTGATAATTGGTTCTCGAGATCTTTTTCAGGACGGTGAACGGCCCTTGCCACCCGATGCGTAGTTTGTTGCTTCCGGTTGGCAATAACAACAGAACTTTCTCCCCTGGTTGTAGTTCTCTCTCTTTCGCTGTTCGATTGTATCGTTTAGCGTGCCTAGCGCGGGCTTGCTTAAGGTTTGTTGTAGCTAGATCCCATCCTAGCTGTAGCCTTTCCTTCAATTCCGATACATATCTACTGGCTGAGACGACTGTCTCATCCGCCTTCTGGTCTGTCAGGGACCGAAGTAATGCTTCAAGCGGCCCCTTGATAGGTCTGCCGAATAGAAGCGTAGCTGGAGGGAAACCCGTAGAGGCCTGGGGAACTTCCCTGTAAGCGAATAGGGCTGCAGGAATGAAAAGATCCCAATCCTCCGGCTTTTCTTGTGCCAGCTTGCGTAACATGGTGGTGAGGCTGCCGTTGAAACGTTCCACGAGCCCATTTCCGGCCGGATGGTACGGGCTGGTGTGGATGTGTTTGGCCCTCAAGATCTTAAAGATCTCCTCCATTAACAGGCTCCGGAATTGGGATCCATTGTCCGTCAAAACTTGTTGAGGGAATCCCAACCGTGTAAAAATCTGCACTAGGGCTTCTGCGACATGCTTCGAATCTGTGCATGTTAGCGGTATAGCTTCGGCCCACATAGTGCATGTGTCGACTAAAGTCAGGATAAACCTGTGCCTTCGTTTGGTCCTTTCTAGGGGTCCAACAATGTCGACAGCAACCCGTTTAAATGGAGTCCCTACTATTGGCATTTGCCCCATGGGAACTGGGGCGGTCCAGTGCTTGGGTGCTACCCGTTGGCACTGGGCACAGGATTTCACGTATCTGAGTATATCAGTGTTCATCCCTGGCCACCAATAGTGAGCCTGTATTCGTTGCGTTGTAACGTTCTGTCCCATATGTCCACTAAAGGGAAGAGAGTGCCCCATTTCTAGGATTTGGCTTCTGTACTGTTTCGGTACTAGGAGCTGATTGTAACCTTGGTCAGGCTTGCCCGTTATGCGATACAGTACACCATCCTTTGAAAAAATGTCCCCTTGCTGTCTAGGGTCCTTGGCCATGGGCAGTTTCCTAAAGCAGGGCTCCAAAACAGGGTCCTTTTGTTGCGCCTCTTTACGTTCCATAGGTAACAAATTGGGCGCAGGCTCCCGTTCCTTCTTAGTTTGCCCTCTTGTGGTTACTGTTGCCACAATTGGCTCTTCCGGTTTCCCAATAAACCCATATCTACAGCCAAGTATGACTGGGTAGATCGGGTCATCCATAACAGCCGCTTTAATCACACCTCTGACAAAATCGGAGTGGATCTCAACCAATGCAATGGGAAGCGTTGTTGGTGCATCACTCTTAAAGACTCCACAAAGTTTAACGGTTTCTTCTGTCTCTTGACCGGGTTTGACCAGGTGCCTGGCAACAATGCAATCAAACGAAAGCCCTGTGTCAAAGAAACAATAAGTTGAAGTCCCGTTTAAAACAACCGTACCTCGCGTAGAGGGCCTCTCTCCCTCAGGTTGAGAATCACTGACAATAATTCTTTCCTGCGAGTCTGTTATTTGTAAGCATCCGATGCGCTTCGGCTCGGTGTGCTTGCTCTGATCCTTAGTCCCGTGCGCAGGGGTTTTCCCTTTGTCACCTTGTCTTTTCTGGCCGCGCTGCCATGTAGGGTGGTCGGGTTGATCAGACTGTTTACTGTGGTTGGGGTACTTGTTTTTGTAGAACTTAGACCTTTGAGTAGGGGGTTTTGAGGTCCAGTTTCTCTGTGGTTATTCTGATTAGAAGCATGAGAAGATTGCTCTAGATTATTCTGTCAAAAATGCTCCTCTGTCGGTTTACGTTTTGTGGCCGGCAGTTCGACCAGCGCATTGTGATATCGCTCAGACTTTTCCAGAATGTCTTCAAGCTTTTCTGCACCTTGCTCAGCCAGAAATCTCCGGGTATCTGCAGACAAAGTGTTCTTTATTAGTTCGGTTAGAACCAATTCCTCAAGACCTTCATAGGTAGAGGGGAGCTGCGAGAGCTCTAGGAACTTTGTCAGATATCCCTTTAGACGAGAGAAGAACTGCTGAAAAGTTTCAGAATTCTCCTTTCTGCTGTTCCGAAACAGTTGCAGAAATTTGCGAGCATTCATTTCAAAGCGCTCCAGTAACGCTTTCTTCAACACATCATAGTTGTCTTGTTGGCTGCTTTCCAGTTTGGCGTAAACATCATACGCACTGCTTTTCAACGCCTGAGAAAGCTTCATATTCCAACGCGACCTTTCTAAACCGTACAGAGTTGCAATTTTCTCAAATTTTTCTAGATACGTGTCAATCTTCTCATTAGGACAAGGGAAAGATTCTAGAGTGAAAGACATAGCGGTGAGATGAGTAGATTGAGTATTAGAAGGATCAGTTAAGGAAGAATGAGGAGAAGACTCTACATTGCTGGAGGTAGAGGCAGTCCCACGACTTTAAAATTCTAGAGTTTTAAGAGCATGCTGTCTCTCTTCTCTCTCCTTCTCATGCTGTCTCTCCTTCTCTCTTTCCTCTCTCTCCTCCCTCTCCTTCTCATGCTGTCTCTCCTTCTTTTTTTCCTCATGCTGCATCCTGCGAATTTCCATTTCTTCCTCAATCTTCTTCTGTTGTAAAGCTTCAGCTGCTTCTTCCTTCCTCCTAGCTTCTGCTTCTTTCCTGTCCGCGTCATATCTTTCCAGTTCGTCCCTGACGACGAAAGCTTTCGCTTCTTCTCCGTCCAAACCTTCTTCTCTTGCCTCGTCCTTGAGGATCTGTCTAAGTTTCGCCCTCTCGGCCATAGTAAATCAGTGGCTGAGACTAAGTCGAGAAAGCAAGAAAAAAAAGATACGCTGGTTCCTACCACTTGCGAGAAATTACAAAAAATCAAAAAGATGATATTCTTTAACCTGGGATACCTCCTTCAAATATAGTACCTAACTATCGCTGCTATTAATCGGCAATAAAGCACCTAATGCAGACGACTACGCCAAATAAATGGTAGTTAAGATTACTCACAGAAAAATAAGTTTCTACAGTGGAAACAAAATAATTATTGCAAAAATTTAAAGAGAAAAAAAATTCCCTTAATTTTTAATCCACTATCAAGTTTACCCCTAAAGACAGTTAGGGTAAGGGAGGCAATTAATCTGGACAAATAGTCCGAAACGCACTCCTTAACTTAGTTCAAACACCTTCCTGCTTCAGAACCCCGTGAATGTTATACACTCACAAATTTTACCAGCGTTTAGTATTACAAAATCAGTAATTAACATATATTCCGACAAAATCAACCTGTAACTCAAACGTATAATGCTCATCTCATAATGGCATCTACGTAATAACATCACTAGTGCCTTTCTAAATGAGAACAGACACTCGGCGAAAGTTTGAATGGGAAAATAGTAATGTTTAAGTCGCAAACGAACGAATGCGAAAAATTACAAAAAGGATAAAAGATTGATAATAAAATAGAGGACACGGGTGAAGAAAAGAAGAGTATATAGAGAATTTAATGATCATAACTCTCTGTGACAGTCTTTTGAACGAACATATTTACAGTTATCTGGTAATAATATAAAATACAACGTACCTTTCATCCTTCGTCCATCCCTACGGGTCATGATTTTCTTCTCTGAATTCTTTGTCCTCGTCAGTGCCCATCAAAAATCATATCTACTTGAGTGACTATTCATATCTGTAGAACAGGGCCCCCACCGAGGAATATACTTCTATCAGTCGATAAGTTCTTATTCAATAAAAATGTATTTCTGTGACATATTATGATAATAGCTTTCATATATCTATTTCATTATCTACACTTTTCTTTTACCTAGCTTTCATCTACTCACGTTTCGTTAACACAAAACCCTCCTACAATCAGAGGTCTGTCTCTTTTTCTAATCTAGCACGCCTAATTTATTTCTGTTCTCTATTTCCTTTGATGATTGTTTACCAGCAGACCTATTAGCTAACGTAGAGCCGGTTACCTGTAATTAAACGCCAGTGACTGAAAATCGTGATAAGAGGATTAGACAGCGATCAGGGGAAATAAATTGAGTAAGAAGGAGCAGATAATTTTGGAACAAAGGGGAGACAATTTCTATTACCCTTCCCTGAATCCGTTCGTTGAAAGGTAATTAAACACGGTGAGAATCGTCAGATCAAAGCACTGGCTTCGCTCGATTTCGCTCGATTGCCGGAGACTGCAAGCGGTAAAAGGCGTGAAAATTCTCTTTGATTCGCAGATCGAACGAGGAAAAGACGAAATCTAAACGTAGGCGTTAAAAGTAACAAGTCTGAGCGAAGTTCTGGAAATTTAATATATATTCTCCAGCTTTTAAAATCCATTATTCAGTACTCCACAAATTTTAAAGACATCTAGCTTCGATTTCTAGAATCCCTTGTATTTATTATTGAAGTTTTTTAGTTTTTCGTTGGAGATAGGCTTAGAAGTTTGTGTGAAGGTAATTATATTTACTAGTATTTTTGAGTGATTTAAGTAGTAAAATCGTCAATTATATTTTACTAGTTTTGTTGTTGTTGTGCAGAGTGATTTACTAGATAGATCCGTCATTTATATTTAGTTTTACTGTGTTACAGTGGCTAGCAGAACAAATAATAATTTCTAGCTAAACTATACCAGCTATACAATAAATTTAATTAATTGCTAGTAACCAGTCAGAGAATAGTTTAACCGACTAGTAAATGAACTGTTCATTATGAGTATTGACGAAATATATAATTATTTCTAATTCTTGATTATTAAGTATTTTTAAAATGACTATAATTTTTTCACGGGAGTTTTTAAACGATGAGACAAGCTCTGAGCTTGTAGTTTCAATTTAAAGTTAAATAACCGAAGTGGATAAATATAATTGTCAAAGATAAACTACTTACACTATGGATTTTACGAATACTTTCATACACTTGGCTCAAACCACTAGGGGACGACCATAGCATACAGTAGCTGACATTAATTAACCAATAACACCTGAAGCAGGTACAGTCCCTTTAATAAATACTGCACACACAGAAGCCATGCACGGCTGGAAATACATATGAGAAAACAATGCAATATAAATGCCAATCTAGCTTGCCATAAACAACAACTCAATCTAACGGTAACATCATCACCGACATATTCTATCCAGTGAATAACACCATGACTTTCCCTCACTGGCAAAGCCCTGTACTGTAGTAAAGCAATACTCAAATGCAACATAAAAAATCATACATGGTCTACAGAAAAGCCGCTCGAGAAAACGTACACAACCCTCGAGAAACACAGCACTAATCCTGACCATATGAATAACTAGCAAGAACTATGACTCCAATGGCATCCAAATACTCCCAGCAAAACTGCTAACAAAGGGACAACGTCCTCCAGGGACGACGGCCATAACATCTACACCTTTGCGCCAAAAGTTTTATATCCTCTTCCGTTCTGAGTCACCTGACCAGACGGGTTTTTTATTCTAACAATGTTGTCACTCCCCAGCGTGACCAACCTAATATCTCGGCGAAAGTCTATACTGTGACAATAATATATTTTACGCGGGTTAAGGATAGGATTGAGAATACTATATTACGGTTAAGTATTTGGATTTTTTCTCCTTTACACAGTATTGGTGAAACCCTAAACCTTACCAGCGGCTTCCATATAATCTGAGAGTAACTGTACAAAAGAACAATTTAATTAGTATCTGGGTTTCTTCAAGGTAAACCTGTCTGAGGTTGTGTTTCAACCCAGAAAGAGACAGAATACCAACCCAAAGAACATTAAGAGTGACTTTGTAACTGGGCATATAGATCCAGATTTCTTTACCAATTTCATTTACAGTCAGCCCGTTGCGGTGACCTAACAAACATTAATATTTCCCGACGTTTGACCATTTGTGGTGTGACAAGGAATTTTTACACTGAGAGAAGTTACCGACCTGACATTTCCTATGTACTGGAAACCTCAAGCTATTGACACTGTGAGCGCTGTTAAATTTCTTACCTGGACAAATTAAATGTGACATAAACAGTAATCCTAAATAAAAATAACAAAGCGAACGCTCCCCGGAGAAGTGAAGTTAACCTGTCTTTGATGAGCTGGGGTTCTCTTTGCCAAAAATAACACTGGATTTGCTGAGTGTGTGTGTCCTAAAGATTGTTCCAGAAGATACAACACAAGTATTAGGTAAGAAAGAATGCTCGTGGCCACGGTTGTCTGAGAAGAGAGGAAGGATGAATGAATAATTCTCATATATATCTTGTAGAATCCATGTACTCACTTTGTGTATTTTTTATGCACGTTTTGCTAATGCGGTCCCTTTCAGAATAGATTAACGTAGAAACTCCGTTCTTTACTGTAGAGGGAAATTCTAGACCATAGCGTATAAATCTTTGACTCTTTGGGGGTTAATAACTTTCTTCTAACGGAATCTTGCCTCAACAGAGGGAGGGAAGATTACACCTACGAGTCTAACTCTTTAATTAATTCATTAACTTATGTGTATTTGATTGATATTCAAAAATATTGCTGTTGTGAAGTTTCTTTATGATAAATAAAATTTGCATAAACTTTATTTACATGTGTTGGTCAGCTTGTCCCAACATATCCCTACATCCATTAAGATAGTTTTCACGTTTGTACGTCTAATTGTCGTCACTTATATGTGTGTGTGTAGAGGTGAGTGGTTGAATATATATATAAATATATTTATAGGAAAAACTGTCTGATCTAAGAATCTCAGTCGTAATCGATAGGCTGGATAGAATATCTCTCAAATCTAGGGACAGACTTTACCTTTCACCATTTCACTCGTGAAAATCTATTTCTTTACCTTATCTCCCACTGAGCTATCACCTGTTCTAATTCTATTCAGACGGGACCAAAATTGATCTTAAATACCTATCAAAAAATCTAATCTACGACCATTTCTCTACACATTTGTCAATCTGCTACACGTTCTCTAAGTTTCACAATAAATTATCATCTAATGTCTTTTACGGCACAAAATTCTTTTCTTCTACTCTGATCAATTTTAGAGAGTTAAATTCTTTGTTACATAATAATGGATCGTCAATGAGTCTCTTGATATGATCTGGATCATGTAATTAATGGTATCTCAGTGTCGCATCTGAATACCACAGATGGTGGCGTAGTTTTACAGCCAAGCGTCTCGACAAGCTGACTACCACTAGATGTCTGGTCACTTACTTCAAGCAAAGTTGCAACTCGAGAGCATCAATTTTCGCTTGGAACATCCTTATATAAGGGACCATAAGTCACTATCCCACGTGACATCTAAGTAACTCTGGTCTCTATGTTATCTCTTAGTACTTAAGTGACTTCCCTTAGACCGTGTTTATGCATAGTACGTTCTCGACTGTATATTATAATGGTGTTTTAATTCAGCGGTGACAAAGACATGGATAAAGGCCTTGAGACTATAGAACTCGACAGAACATGGGATGTGTTCGCTGAAGGCCTATGCTCCTCGGGAGCTCAAAAGTACTGAACTGAATCTGAGAGTGTGATATGACTTTGAAAACATAGATGTTTGATATCTTGTCTTCAGATGGTCTTAATAAGATGAACTTGGACGAGTATCTCGACTCGAATGAGTGGGACATTGTGGAAAATTTCGGCATGAGGAACGTGAAATACTACACCTGCTGTCCTGAGCCTTATCCAGATATTACCTTCACGTGAGTATTACCCAGCCGTGACTTTCAAGTGAGTATTACACTGCCGTAACATTCACGTGAGTTTTACTTTCCGGTAAATTCTTTTGCACGAAGCCTACAACAAAACAATTCATGCATTTGTGGTTTCTGTAGAAGTTTCTTGTACACGATGAGGTTTCTGGCTCCCGTGGATAATCTCTGATAATAACATTTCACCACAAATGTTTCGTGGTCCTGTGTTTGTACGCATTAAAGGACATTTGAATCCTATTATGGTAGGATTAAATAGAGAAAAATGCTAAAAAACAAAAGTAGCGACATAGTAGATAATAGTGTAGAGAGTGTAGTGTTAGAGACTTAACTATGAGTGGTCTTGACTTTATGAGAAGGAAGAACTTGTTCCTCGCTCCCTTTGCCTTCCTTAACTCAAGATGTAACAGGTACCCATTTACAGATGGGGAGACTGGAGCATGTCGTACCTGGTTTCAAACCCCGTAACTTTGCAACGAGAAGCTGGTACTCAAACCGCTTTGCCTTTCGACGCTATTCGTAGAGAGGTATAAGCCTTTATTGAATTTATCAACTACGTCGTTCATTTCATTACCATTGTTCCAACTTTAATGGCATGCAGCGATGCACGTTATGGAGACAAGAATGTTATAAAATTAATATTTATAATGCTTTGTATAACTTTGATATTGCCACATAAGAAACAACAACAAACAAAATACAGAAACTATAAGTGAAACGTTGGAACAACAGAGCAGATTGCGAAGCATAGCAAGGGAGATAAGATTTTTAAAAAATGATACTATTAAAAAAACTATTATCTCCCCTATTTACTTATCTCCCTCTCTGTTTTGAAGCGGTACGAAAATGTCGGCAAATGTGGTCAGTCAGATCAGCAGTAGTGAAACGTTGAAGATGAGTAGATATTGTTGGTACTGTAGCAGTCAAGAATGTATGGACAAACAGATTATGAGATACCCCGTGTGGCTCTCGGGGCCTCCGAAAATACAAAATATGCATTGTGACGCTGCTGCCTGGGTTACTCCTTAATAGACTGCTAATTTAGTCCCTTCTACGAGGCTGGCAACGTTATCATATCAAACTGATTGTTTCATTAAACAAAAATGCTAGTGTACATTTAGAGCCGCCTTAAGGTAATACTGCCAGCTGTAGTGGTGGTCTCTGTGATTCTTTAAAAAAAAGATGATGACACTGATGATGGAGGTGAGGTTTGTAAGACGTACTATTATAATGAGGGAATGAAAAAAGAGGGCATCGTTGGTAAGGTGCATAGATGGAGAAAAATAAAGTTTCGTGAGCAGACGACTTTATTCTAGACCTCACTCCTAGTTTCTGTCCAATCAAAATATGATAGTTTCCAACCAATACAGTGGTGTCAAACTTCCGTCCATTCAAGATACTGTGATTTTCATCCACTAAAAATGTGTATATCAAATAGTGAAAATAAATGATTTCTTGGGTCGCACGAGAAAGGAAAAAAATAGAGCGAAGTAGACAAGACATAATCCGATTCTCATATTCCAAGATCCAGGAGAAGTTGTAATAATTAATCATTCTTGAAGCTTCGTCGTTACTGAACACAGAAAGGGAAACATTAAAACAAGTTGCGCCACTGGAAGCAAGAATATGTACTTGATAAAAGTAGCAACTGTATGCGTCCAGTCAGCAAATGGTAGATAAGGCAAAATTCATTCAATAAAATCATGATAGAGCTGCTTTTTCCATACAGTCAAAACACGATAGAAGCACTAGTTTCTGTCCAATCAATACATGATAGAAGCACTAGTTTCTGTCCAATCAAAACTTGATAGAAGCACTAGTTTCTGTCCAATCAAAACTTGATAGAAGCACTAGTGTCTGTCCAATCAAAACTTGATAGAAGCACTAGTTTCTGTCCAATCAAAACTTGATAGAAGCACTAGTTTCTGTCCAATCAAAACTTGATAGAAGCACTAGTGTCTGTCCAATCAAAACATGATAGAAGCACTAGTGTCTGTCCAATCAACACATGATAGAACCACTAGTTTCTGTCCAATCAAAACATGACAGAAGCACTAGTGTCTGTCCAATCAAAACATGATAGAAGCACTAGTGTCTGTCCAATCAACACATGATAGAACCACTAGTTTCTGTCCAATCAAAACATGATAGAAGCACTAGTTTCTGTCCAATCAATACATGATAGAAGCACTAGTTTCTGTCCAATCAAAACTTGATAGAAGCACTAGTGTCTGTCCAATCAACACATGATAGAAGCACTAGTTTCTGTCCAATCAAAACTTGATAGAAGCACTAGTTTCTGTCCAATCAAAACTTGATAGAAGCACTAGTTTCTGTCCAATCAACACATGATAGAAGCACTAGTTTCTGTCCAATCAAAACTTGATAGAAGCACTAGTTTCTGTCCAATCAACACATGATAGAAGCACTAGTTTCTGTCCAATCAAAACTTGATAGAAGCACTAGTTTATGTCCAATCAAAACTTGATAGAAGCACTAGTGTCTGTCCAATCAAAACTTGATAGAAGCACTAGTTTATGTCCAATCAATACATCAATACTGATACCATCGCAAGAACAGCTATGCTATGGACCCCCGAGGGAAAGCGAAAGAGAGGCCGACCAAAAACAACTTGGCGGAGAACTGTGGAAGCTGAGATGCAAAGAATGAACCACAGTTGGGGCACTGTACGAAGGATGGCCGCCGACCGAGCAAAGTGGAATCAATTTGTTGCTGCCCTACAAGACGCCACCAGGCGTGATGGCCGCTGACTGCTTTGACGGTTGGCGGTTATGGATCAAAGAAGAAGAAGAAGAATACATGATAGTTTCCAACCAATACAGTGGTGTCAAACTTCTGTCCATTGAAGGTACTGTAATTTTCATCCGCTAAAAATATTGTAGTGGGGACTAATTTACATCCAGTCAAAACAAGAGTTTTTCCATCAAGTCATATAGTGAGCCAAAAGAGTGGGAGCCGCGGTAGCATAGTGGTTAGTGCACTGGCTTCCTAGCTCAGTGGTCTATGGTTCGATCCCCAGATGAGGTGGGATTTTTTTAGGCCGCAAACGGCTCCTGGGTCGACCCAGCCCCAATTGGGTATAAGAGCAACTTCTGGGAAGGTTAAGGCGGCCGGCGTGATGCTGACCACATCACCCCTAGTGTACCGACGGTCAAGAAAATATGGGCCTAACACCATATTCCCAATTTGCCTCAATAGGCGTGTAACGGGATCCAAAATAGTGAGTATGTGTATGTTTGCGCGCGTGTGTATGTGTGTGTGTGGGGTTGGGGGGGGGGGGGGGGGGGGTTGTTTTCTCATTCAAAAATTGGCAGAGTTCTGTTCAATGAGATCCTGGTAGAGACAATTGGTTTCCGTCCTTAATATCACTGTAGAAGATGTGAGCTTAGAAGCATTCAAGGTCAGCTTCTAGTTGTACACATTGTAGTCATGGCAACGTCTTATAGCACATAAAAGTACATTGCACGTATCAAGCTGTATACCATCCTATATATAAAATCCACAGCTTTTTCTGTCAGTACATAACGCTAAGTGAAGCAACTGTCGTGAGAAATTCTAATCCACATATATAAATTATCAGGTAAATGTAAAGCCTAACACATAAATTTAATAAAAGGAAAGAAGAATGGTAAAGAACAGTGCTGTCACAATGACTGTACTCGAAATCCCCCTTGTTTTCTCATTCGTCTGCAAATTATAACGTTTCACGTTGATAGTAAAAGCCTTCTGCAGCATACACGCGTTTCCACAACGCAATAAAACATGTACTGCATTTCTAAGAAAAACCTTGAGATACGCAAGCTGACCTATATTTAATATTCCATTCATGTCATTTTATACACTACGTTACCATAAACGAAAGACAGATGGAATTAGGATAGAGAGAAGGGAGGGCTGAAAGCAGGAACGCATGCAACACTAAACACGCGTCTCGCTATACAATTACTACCATCACGCGTGTAAGGCCACAAGCACTAGCTTTTTTCAAATCGACAGTGATAAAAAACACTACCCATACGAGAGTTAGGTTTTAAAACTTACAAAATGCTTATTGGGAAATATGACATTATACTGTTTTATGTCTGAAAACATGACAGTACACCAGACACCATAAAGTTTGGAAGTGAGGAGGTGGCAACAGCACGACTATCCTAGAAGAAAATTAGAACGCAGCCACTTAGCTCCTTTATATTTGATTTGGTTAACGATTGCTGAGAATAAAAAGCAGGAACGCATTTCAAAACTAAACACTCGCGTGTCTCGCTATACAATTACTACCATCACCGGCTATTACCATATAAAAGTTTCACGATTGGACATTACTAAACTAGTTTTTTTTATGACTAGGGAGTGGAAGGAGCTGTTTTTTTCAAAACAACACGATTAAGGTTACACCATTTATAGAGAGTTAGAAAAAGTGAGGTGGCAACCAATAACAAATGGCTATTGAAAAATGCATATTTTGAAAACGATGACAGTACACCAGACCCATATAGTCATGTTTTGGTGAGGAGTGGTGGCAATAGTTTGTATCTAGAAGAAAATGCATATTTTGAACGCAGCCACTTAGCTCCTTTAAATTTGTATATTTGGGTTCCTTACGATTGCTGACAAAGAATATGTTAAACGTTACGCAAATAGTCTAGGAATTAACAAATTATAGCCAAAAGAAATAGTGAGGGTGTCAGACAACACCAAACTCAGAATCGCTCAGTGGCAGATTTTAAAACCACCATTGTACGGGAAATAGATCCCCATGTTAAATCCTATTTGATTGGAGCGCAATAAATGTAAGGCTAAACACGATTAGTCGGGCTACAAATACTAGTTTTTGTTGTTAGGGGAGACGGAAGGAAGGGTACTTTTTTTCAAACGCTTGTGTAAACATGGCTCGATTGGTTAGACCCACCAATATAGTCAATTAGGAGCGTCAGGTCAGCACCACATTTTCAAATAAACTTTCTAAAGCAACAGTGCGTTGAGAATCAGCTTATATTTTTCTAAATAAAAGCCTGAGACAGTGGCAGGTCGGATTTTGTGCCTATTCATTGCCAGTCAACGTAATTCTGTATTATTTCCATGAATTGTGGGACTGTGGTCCTAAAGTTATTGAGCAGCACCTGGTCTGAGCTTTGCTGAATCTGGAGGCTGACAGCATACTCCTGGGTCCAGATAGCGACTAGTGAGGTGTCTCCAGAACACAGGGGAGCAATCGAGCAGAGGAGTCTTTTCCTGCCGCCATCACGAAAGTTAAGCCTCTGTGGCCAGTGGAGCTCAACATTATGTGTCCCCTCAAAAATTGACATTTTAGTAAAAAAGAGGGACAATACCTGGTTTAAATTGACAGGAACTGTGAACCTTTCCCCCATACTATTTCCCAGATAAACAAACACTTGAAGTCATGATGACAAATAACAACATAGCTTGAAAAACAAAACCAGTATTACCTCATAGTACCACTACACAACTGACACACATAGGATAATATTATTAAAATATGTCACTACAAGGTTCATATTTATAAATTATGTATATATAAATTGTGATTACAATTGATTGTGATTCCTGGTTCACTTTGTAGTTGAATCAGGATATATAATAGTGAAAGTAATTAATACAGATATATTTGAAAATTTACCAGTGACTCATTTAAGATAGTCTTATAGAGTGTTACATGTGTGTGAGTGTCACAGTGTTGTCAAGTGTGGTGGAATAAATTAAATTGTTTATCCGTCTGTTGTTGTTGTGACTTACACTTCATCATTTACATAACCCTAGACATTTAACGTAGTCATCACAATATTCCAGAATAATTCTGACTGAGGTATAATGTGGTAGCAAGTAAGGTTATCTGTAAAACACTACACCTATTAGATACAGATACCTTCACAGCTGATCTCAGTCAGTACACTAAGTCCCCTATAAATATTTATATCATCCCACTTTACCACAGCAACTTTGGTTGAAAGTTAGACATTGATTGGATAGTTTCCCTTATATGTACTCTCCCGAAAATAGTAACACTTACCAAAGAAGAATGCGCAAATGACTGTGTGCACAAAAACATATTTATAGAATGTGTGATCCCGTATATACACATTGGGATCCTCGCTACTGCTATGTAGTTCGTGTACTGTGATGATGCACAGTGGGGTTTTTTAAATACTTTTGTTGCCGTTAGGTATTGGTGCTTTTGAATTTAATTCCCGTCTTATGACGGGCTTTTACAGTACATTAGTGTTCTATATTACGTATTAAAATGTTCATAATATCTTTATTACTGTTACAATATGTCCTAAATTATATCATCATTATCACTTTCGTTGTTTGCTTGAAATGGTACATCGTAGCACCACTACAGACGATCCCTGCACCAAAAACATTGGTGTGCAATGTCAGTGCTGCCTTGTATAGTAATTTTCTTTGTACACGAGGATATTGCAAGCCACATTCTGAAACCTTATGAGCCGCCTTTTGACGACATGCCCAAGTGAGCAGTAGCAGTATTATCTCTTTGTCGCCCCTGAACCACACGGGGGGGCCCTTGACTATATAATATAATTAGAAAGATATAAGTTAAATGGTACATGTTTTAGTTCAAATTTACATGTTTTAGTTTAATTGATGCGTATTTTAGCTTATGCGGTACTTGATTTATCTTAAGTGGTATATTTTTAAACTTAAAGGGTATCTGTTTAAATGTTTTAGTTTAAGTGATCTATGTTTTATCTGAAGTTATGCATGTTTTATTGTAAGTGGTGCATGTTTGAGATTGTAGAACAAATGTTTTCAGAATCAAGATGAAAAGAAAAGTGGCATTCTACACACTGATTCTCATTCTACCATGTGGACTCCTATCTCTTCTGACGTTGGTCATTTTCTGGGTACCTCCAGAATCTCCCGCAAAACTGCAGCTCGGTAAGTTCACATCTCTCTACTCTGTTTCTACTATCTAACTCTGGTTATGGCGTGCGTTTTATATTGCTTGGAGTCTTCCAAATACAAACAAAGAAATCATAGAAAAGATAGGAATTAAAAGAAAAATAATAAGTACGGTCGAAGTCAGACACATACCGTATTTTAGTCATATGGAAAGACATAACACCTGGCTAAAACCATAATAGTAAAAGACTGAAGGCATAAGTGCTAGAGAAAACAACACTCTAAATGAAAAGATAACATTAAAAGACGGTCAGGAAAGACATCTATCAGAGTGTACCATAAGGACAAGGTGCACAAGAATTTGGAGATTCATTGCAGCCAACATGCAAAGTGAAGATGGCTGTAGATCAAATATGGTGTTTGTTGTTGAATGTGTGAATACGTGGAAGGCAGAGAGTATTTACATTATGTAAATGTGAACATGCAGACACACTGAGGTGCATTTCACGGAAAGTGAAACAAGCACATGTTGCAGAATTCATAGAAAAACTGCAAGCAATTAAGGCCAGGAGCGGGCATGAAATTAACGTCAAAATACAAAAATGATGGATTTTGGGATTAGTCCATTTTCTGATACTTTAGCATCTCCTAAATCTAAATATAACAGAATTAAATGTCAAAATGCATTCTAACAATATGTATTTTGACTTTGAAAAAGGTATGGTATGGAGTGATTTTCTCAAACTCGAGAAAAAATGTCTGATTAGACCGAGTTTTTTACATAGCAACCAAGCTTACACCCCTACATATTATACATCGTTGGATTTGTCCAAATCTGCACTTTACCGTAAGCAGGTCACTTATTTCGGGATTCCAAATGCCAGATTGGAAATTTATAATTTCCAAGACAACAATAAGGGATTCCCCTCGATTCTAAATTTTTAATTGGCTGTGCGTGTTCACGTGACCGGCAACGACAATATGGCCGCGTGTTTACATTAAGGTTCGAAATTACATTTTTGTTTAGTAATAGTTGTGACAATGCCTATAAAAACTAGATGCTCTCGTTATCTCCAACTGAAATAGGCCAGAGTTAGAGATGGAAGCAAGACTTAGCCTACACTGGAGGTAAAACGTACTTATTGTGACGATGTAATGGTAAAAACTGGGACATTAGTACTCAGGCAGGGGGGGTTGAAATAAAACACAGCGGACCGTTTGTTCGATGTGGCCTTTAACAAGAATTTAGAGACGCAGTAAACAGGAGTAAGGGTTAGGCCTAGTGGTTGAAATGAAGCAGACGGGACCATCTGTACGATAGTTCCTTAGATTAGAATTCAGAGACGCAGTAAAAAGGGCTAATGGTTACGTAAATGAAACCTAACCCTAACGACGTTGGCGACTTACTGAAATGACATCTAAGAAGACGGCTCACAGTGACTCATTTCAACCAGGTTTAAGAATCTTAACCTAACCCTAAACCTTACGACGTTGGCTACTTACTGGAATGACATCAAAGAAGGCGGCCCACTGTGCTTCATTTCAACCACCAGGGAGTTACATGAACTAGCTATTACGAGTAGTAGACAGTCAATTAAAAATCATCACGTTTCCCTGAGTTTACAGAATAACGGGTGACTTCTCATAATTCAGTACATTATCATGATTCTTGTAAGCATAGTGCATATTTATTTCCTCAATTTAATGTTTGTTTCTTGTGTATTTTTATTGACATGTCTTGTCACAGATGCTTATGTGTTATATAAAAAATGCCTGCCAGACATGTGCAACAGCTGGTTCTTGGTACCAGAAGAAAGATTGGAAACTTCATCAAATGGAAAGTGAAGCAAGGCTGTCATATACATTTTGAAGGTATTTACTTTTGAAACTTACTTTATGTTTCCCCTTGCCTAAGCATAGACATTCATGTAATTTATTTTGATCTCTATAAATATCAAGTTTAGAAACATATTTCATTACTTACATGTATTGTTTTGCTTCCATTGTACTTTAAGACACAGTTTATTAATGCTTGTTTACATCTTTATTTGAAATTTTACTAATGTAAACATTTGCCTCTTTCTAGGAAGTTCAAGTGTCATGGAAGCTGAGGCAGGTAGTGATTTGTGAAGCTGTTCTCTGACGCGACATAAATGTTGCTACACCGTGTAAAGTGATTGTGATAGCAAAGCATTCAATCAGATCATAGCAATTAAACCATATAGCCCTAATATTGCTGAATTTAATCAAGGACCTGAGGCTGCTATATTTTTCAAGAAAGTCCTGGGGCTGAACAGTGGAAAAGAGGCTTGTCAACTGGCAGGAGCAAGAAAGCGTTAAACGTCTGGTGCTCAGCTCTAAAATGGCAGAAAACTGCACTAAGAAAATGAAGGACATTTAGCACAAATCTCAACAGAAAGCCAGACAAGAAACTGCAGAGGAAGCTGGATATGCTGCCAGTATGTTCTGCATGACTAGTAAGTTATTTTATTTTGCTGCAGTATCACATACTTATTTAATTATATTCTAATTATATTGAAAAATGTGATTTTAAAGAAATCATTATTCTCATACTAATTTTCTTATAACTTCCACACTTATGTATTAATTGACAAGAATAGGAACATATATTGCCCATAATCTTTTAAAACTTTTTATGTGATGGATTTTTAAGTATCTGATCAAACTTTTGGTTAATTGACAAAAGTAATGTAAAATTTAGTAAAATTTGTTACTATTTTTAGACACTATTTTCAAAGTCCTACAACTTTTTTTTGTATTAAAGTTATCAAAAATCCATCACTGGAAAAGTTTTAACATATAATGATAAACGTTGTGTTCATATTTGGTATTCATAGCTTAATAAATAAAAAAGCCTTAGCAAATTGAAATAGAACAAAGAATCCAATATTGCTCAGCTCTAAAACGGCAGAAAACTGCACTAAGACAAGGAAGGAAATTAGGCACAAATTTCAACAGAAAGCCAGATAGGAAGCTGCAGAGGAAGCTGGCTATGCTACCAGTATGTTCTAAATGACAAGTAAGCAATTTTTCAGGGGCAATATTACAGACTTATTTAATTGTAGTCTATTTATGGAGAAAAATGCGATTTTCTCAAAATCTAATTTTCTCATCCTAATGTCCTTAAAACTTCCACACTTATGTGTTAATTGACATAAAAATTGGCACATATGTTGCCCATAATCTTTTAAAACTTTCACATTGCTGGATTTTGAGTATCTGATCAAACTTTTGATTTATTGCAAAAAGTAATGTAAAATTTATCAAAATTTGTTACTTTTTTTAGACACTATATTCAAAGTCCTACAACTTTTTTTGTATTAAAGTTATCAAAAATCCAACAATTGAAAAGTTTTAAAATAGAATGATAAACATTGTGTTCATTTTTGGTATTCATAGCTTAATAAATAAAAAAGCCTTAGCAAATTGAAATAGAACAATAGAATCCAATATGGCCGCCGTTTCTATGGCAACCAGTAGTGCAGGGCCATAAAACTCTTTATTTTTCGTATCTAGTATTGACATAGGTTAAGTCTGTGCATTTTCATTGAAATCCAGCAATTAATAACGAAAATAGTATTTCATTGTAGCTCCTCCCCTTAAAGAAAGAGAAATAATGGAATATGAGACATTATAGAGGAAATACTACAGGTTAATACATATCTACAAAATATAGGATGCAGTGCAACACTAACATGGATACCATCACATGTGGGGATAGCAGGAAATGAGCTAGCAGACAAAGAAGCCAAAGGGGGGAGAACTAGCCATAACCAAATTGAAGTAGGCTTAGGGAAGTTTGAAATTAAGAGCTTAATTGCTCAAAAAATAACTAAAGAATGGATAACAGCATGGGATCTAAGTAAAAAAGCAAGACACTCATATAAAATCCTTAAAAAACCAAGCAAAAAATGTCAAATAAAAGATGAACTAAAAATACCAATTAATAAAAAATTGCTGAGACTCAAGCTGGGAACTGGATATTTCATGATAGAGGAACCCACATGTGAAGAGTGTCAAGAACCAAACACAATTAGGCACTTTCTAGTGGACTGCAAAAAATATGACCAACAGAGGCAAAACATTAAGACATACTGTAGTAACCACAAGGTAGAAATGAGTGTAGAAAATCTCATAGGCACAAAGAGCCCTTCAGAAATGCAAAAGTTAATAAAACACTATATTACAAAAACTAAAGCTAACATATAAAAATCAAATAAGGAATTGAACCAGTAGTCCAAACTGGTGAAAGACTCGCCCCAGAAACATACAGATTAACCAAATAAACCATCCAGTAAAAATCAAAAACATACTAACTTAGAAAATAGCATATATTGGAATTTTTTTTAAAAACCATGTTGAACTATAACTACAAAAGGAAAAATACCGACTAGAGATAATATAATATAAAACAAATACAAACAAAAACATATCACAATAAAAGAAACACGTCCTGATATAACCAACAAATCCATGTACATGGTAGATGGTTGAAAGGGGCGTGCTACAAAATGAAGTAGCAAACACATTAATAAAAAAAAAAAAAAAAAAAAAAAATATGAGACTTTTTAAAAGTGTCATGCAAAGAGACGTAACAATATACACAGTATACTGGACATCATTTGCAGTCGTCCATGCAGATGCCAAGGGGTTACGTCTTCTGGTCTGATCTAATAGTTGGTGGTAAAGCTATGGAAGTGAGCTTGAGGAAGAGTTTACGGGAATGATTCGTTTACTTGTTCATGTGTCACTTTACATATTATCATTATCTGCCTAGTCGCTGGTGGGTTTATGAATTCAACAAATTCGCGCCTAGTCATCGTTCAAGATCTTTCCGTGTCTTCATTTTCCTGTCTACGTTTGTCAATAGTTCCCATCTCCGTGTGTTTTTCAGCCTCTCTGGAAATTACAGAACAAGAGATTCATTGTAAAGCTATCATCTGTTTTCCTCAACGTTTGCCTTGTCAAGCACCAGTTGTTGTTGTTTACACCTCTTGTTTCACTGGTATTTATTTAGTTCTTTCGATTCTTTTCACAGTGTTCATCTTGCCATACCATTTTAAGCATTCTATTTTACTCAGGTTCCCATTTACGAACATCTGTAACTTCTCGTTGTTTTTATCGCTCTCCATGTTTGAGAGATACACGGTAACATATAAATGTAACAAACTGTTTGTAGTGTAACATATAAATGTAACAAACTGTTTGTAGTGTAACATATAAATGTAACAAACTGTTTGTAGTGTAACATATAAATGTAACAAACTGTTTGTAGTGTAACATATAAATGTAACAAACTGTATGTAGTGTAACATATAAATGTAACAAACTGTTTGTAGTGTAACATATAAATGTAACAAACTGTATGTAGTGTAACATATAAATGTAACAAACTGTTTGTTGTGTAACATATAAATGTAACAAACTGTTTGTAGTGTAACATATAAATGTAACAAACTGTATGTAGTGTAACATATAAATGTAACAAACTGTATGTAGTGTAACATATAAATGTAACAAACTGTATGTAGTGTAACATATAAATGTAACAAACTGTATGTAGTGTAATATATAAATGTAACAAACTGTTTGTAGTGTAACATATAAATGTAATAAACTGTATGTAGTGTAACATATAAATGTAACAAACTGTATGTAGTGTAACATATAAATGTAACAAACTGTTTGTAGTGTAACATATAAATGTAACAAACTGTTTGTAGTGTAACATATAAATGTAACAAAATGTATGTAGTGTAACATATAAATGTAACAAACTGTATGTAGTGTAACATATAAATGTAACAAACTGTATGTAGTGTAACATATAAATGTAACAAACTGTTTGTAGTGTAACATATAAATGTAACAAAATGTATGTAGTGTAACATATAAATGTAACAAACTGTATGTAGTGTAACATATAAATGTAACAAACTGTATGTAGTGTAACATATAAATGTAACAAACTGTATGTAGTGTAACATATAAATGTAACAAACTGTATGTAGTGTAACATATGAATGTAACAAACTGTTTGTAGTGTAACATATAAATGTAACAAACTGTATGTAGTGTAACATATAAATGTAACAAACAATTTTTGTAGTGTAACGTTACCTTGTCTTCTCGTTATCCAAATCCTAACTCTCTCTTCATTTCCGCCAACAATTTTTCACTGCTTCGCTTTGACACTTTGACACTTTGACACTTTGACACTTTGACACTTTGACACTTTGACGCTTATCTTGTTCCAAAACATAAACTTAAAGGCAGTTATTGGGTTGGATCCTGGGTCCATGCTTCGGAAGGTCCAAGCTGGATAGCTACGACATGAATGGAGATTATAAATAGATGCCTCAACACTTCAGGAACTGGTGTGGATCTACTGACTTGACCATGCTACAATGAGAGAACTAACAAACCTATAGTGCGTACCGTAGGGAGAGATACTAATGACAATAAATGATTGCGTGCTAGAGAACTACACTACAATAAAGGATTGCGTGCTAGAGAACTACTCTACAATAAATGATTGCGTACTAGAGAACTACACTACAATAAATGATTGCGTGCTAGAGAACTACACTACAATAAATGATTGCGTGCTAGAGAACTACACTACAATAAATGATTGCGTGCTAGAGAACTACACTACAATAAAGGATTGCGTGCTAGAGAACTACACTACAATAAATGATTGTGTGCTAGAGAACTACACTACAATAAATGATTGTGTGCTAGAGAACTACACTACAATAAATGATTGTGTGCTAGAGAACTACACTACAATAAATGATTGCGTGCTAGAGAACTACACTACAATAAATGATTGTGTGCTAGAGAACTGCACTACAATAAATGATTGCGTGCTAGAGAACTACACTACAATAAATGATTGCGTGCTAGAGAACTACACTACAATAAATGATTGTGTGCTAGAGAACTGCACTACAATAAATGATTGCGTGCTAGAGAACTACACTACAATAAATGATTGCGTGCTAGAGAACTACACTACAATAAATGATTGTGTGCTAGAGAACTACACTACAATAAATGATTGTGTGCTAGAGAACTACACTACAATAAATGATTGTGTGCTAGAGAACTACACTACAATAAATGATTGTGTGCTAGAGAACTACACTACAATAAATGATTGCGTGCTAGAGAACTACACTACAATAAATGATTGTGTGCTAGAGAACTGCACTACAATAAATGATTGCGTGCTAGAGAACTACACTACAATAAATGATTGCGTGCTAGAGAACTACACTACAATAAATAATTGTGTGCTAGAGAACTGCACTACAATAAATGATTGCGTGCTAGAGAACTACACTACAATAAATGATTGCGTGCTAGAGAACTACACTACAATAAATGATTGTGTGCTAGAGAACTACACTACAATAAATGATTGCGGGCTAGAGAACTACACTACAATAAATGATTGCGTGCTAGAGAACTACACTACAATAAATGATTGCGTGTTAGAGAACTACACTACAATAAATGATTGCGTGTTAGAGAACTACTCTACAATCAATGAATCAACAAGACAAAGACTGCTGAAATATAGCACAAAACGTAAGAATACCAGGGATGGATGTATACCACTAGCACGTGTGAGGAACAATTAGCATTCATACACTTCGAAATTTGCTGTGTGCCTTTGGTTTTGTCCACACTGCAGTCTTATCGATTCTAAATATCAATAGCACAACGTAACTAAATGATAAAAAACGTAGTAATTCCTGGTTATGGCCTTCTCAGCTGTACTTGTTGTAATGGGATGCCAATTTTTATATGTACTTCGTATTTCTCACATTTTACACAGCAAAAGAACTTAAAGAACGTTCCGCAGGTAATGTCAGTTAATTATACTGCCTTGTTAACAAATCTAATACACCTTCTTTTCCAGGTATGAACATATTTCTTGCCTTCTTCTTATTACTACTGCTTCTTGCTGACTTCACGCCAAGAGCTGCAGCTTCTATTCCTCTCATTGGTGAGTGCGTATTTGTGTTGATTTGGTTGAAAGTTTCTACTAATTGGTTTGTTTTGTAGAATTAACTTCCATATTGCTTAGATAGTGACGTTAATAAACGTAGATTATTGATCACGTGCCAGATGACATTATATCGGAGTATAAACCTGGTTTTTTTTTCCTCATCTAGGTAAATCTTACTCTTCTATAGTCTAGTTTTCTCTTTCTTTACTTCTTTATATGGTTCTCTCTTTATTTATTTCTGTCGTACATTCAGATTTTTTCGCTTTTTATTTTATTTTTTTTTTTGGTGCGTATATAGCACAGAATATATGTGTTTCGTCTTCACTAACTTCTGCGCATGAAATAGTCAAATGTTCAGTCAGAGAGTTTCTCAGCTAGTAACTTGTTTTTTTAGAACGACAAATACCCATGCTGTAAATCCTCCACCTTCCCCCAGGGGCGTACTTTTGTCTCAGTATGATCATGATCACACTATCGACGGTCCTGGCCTGCATTGTTGCTAATATGTACTTCAGAGGCGTACGCATCAATAGGGCTCCCAGATGGCTTCGATCGGTGAGTTATATTTTTGTTTTAAATAGTATTAAATACGTGCGTTTTTTTGTTTGTTTTAAGTTGTTGTTGTTGTTGAAGTTGAAAATTTTTTTGCCAATTCTCCTGTCCTGTGCCATGTCCTCCTGTCCTGTGCCATGTCCTCCTGTCCTGTGCCATGTCCTCCTGTCCTGTGCCATGTCCTCCTGTCCTGTGCCATGTCCTCCTGTCCTGTGCCATGTCCTCCTGTCCTGTGCCATGTCCTCCTGTCCTGTGCCATCCGCTCAAAGACTTTCCATGTCTTTCTAATCCCTGTCATTTCTGTCCCCACATCTCTTCTTCATGTGTTCTTCAGTCTATCTCAGCCTCTCTTACCCTGGGGCTTCTAGGTCTGCCTTGTAATGCTATCATCAGGTTTTCTCAGTACGTATCCTATCCACGCTCTACGTTATTTTGTCATCTCTTGTTCGACTGGCCCATGTCTGGTTCTTGTCATCAGTTCCACATTAATAATCTTTCGTAAAATGTCAAACCTTCTATTCTGCTCAAGTTTTATTTTATGAGTGTCTGTAACTTATTGGCTCCAACTTTGTTTTGGTTCATCTCGTTTCAAGGTCATACAGCAGAACTGACTTGACATGTGAGTTCACGATTGTTGTTGGGTTTCTTTTGATTTGCACATATTTCCCGACGCAAAGAAAGTACCTTGTTATATTTTCGACTGATATTAAGTGTTATTTTGATATTGGCGAAAATGTTTGGTTTTTTATTTTTATTTTATAATTGTTAATAACATATTACAGCCAAGGGCGTATTTTGAAATTTTTTTGAGGTGGGATATCCTGGTGGATGACGCTTTCTGGGGGCTCTATCTTGGGATTCCCCATCTTCATAACCCATTTTGTTATAATATGTTCTAAGTGATAGGGAGCATTACTTGCTAGATAAACTAAAATAATGATGCTATTCCTTGTGTTAAAGTGATGTTATAAACGACCATTACGAAACAGTGAACGTTTCTTCTAAACGTTCCTTCAGTTCATGTTACGACCACTAGTTCTTCATGAGTCTGGACGCAGGAAGAAACAAATATATGCTTCATCAGCCTGGACGCAGGAAGAAACAAATATATGCTTCATCAGTCTGGACGCAGGAAGAAATAAATATATGCTGCATCAGTCTGGACGCAGGAAGAAACAAATATATGCCTTATCAGTCTGAACGCAGGAAGAAACAAATATATGGTGACAGAAAACGAATTGTGATTCTAAATTCGTAAAATCAGTTTGAAAGCCAAACGTCAGAGCTGGTAATAATACGTACTTTTTTAGTCTATTTAGACCGGATTTTACGAATGCCACGTTTTAAAATACTTTTTCTTGTTCACCTCATTTAATGCATATAGACTATTGCTCATTTCTGTATTGTTACTGTGCATAATTTCTCTGACAGATACCTGGCGGATCTACCATGAACTGTAGTCTTCTGTGTTTTACTGATAATTTCTCCACTCTACATTTTCTTTCGCCACCATGAAATGTTTGCTTTCCTGTGGTGAGGCACTCCTGTTTAAACCATAAACATAAGTCCTTCGGTTATATGAGAGCGAAACTCCCAGTTCAAAAAGAAACAATAGCAACAAAACTAAAGAACTTACTGCCCCAGAGCAGTGCGCCGCAACCTTTTTCACTTCGCGGCACACTTAAAGTGCCGTTCAAAATTCCACGACACATTACAACATTTAAATAGGAGGGTATGACAAATATTTTAAGATCAATGCAATTCTAAGACAACGCTCCCTAACTTGTATGTGATGGATTGTTGGATGATTATAGCTCAACTTATTATTTGTAAAAAATGTACATGGAAAATTGTTTCATAATATTTTACCACAACATACAATTTTGTATACCGCTATAATTATGGTGTATTCTACTTGGTGTCACAGCACACCAGGCAGTCGTCTGCGGCACACCAGTAGCGGAGCACTACTCTAGAGCAATGTTGACAAACACCACGCCATAAAAAGGACCATTAGTGTTTATGAACTAGCGTGATCAAACCATGGAAAGAGTTAGTCATGGAGAGGCTTTTAGCACGTGAAGGGAAAATGCGCAATTTTCCGTATCCCAACTGCTCAGTTTATTCTCCACCATCCTTTGTATAATTGTTTTGTCAGTTCCATCATAATTTAAAATGGTTAATGACATTCCTTAATACAGATGAAAAACCTATGGCAAGGCACAAGCAAAGAAACAAAGTTACAACTGATCAGAGCATGTATATTCCCAGTAGCAACATACGGCTGCGAGACTTGGACACTCAATAAAACAGTTGCAAAAAAGATTACATCATTCGAAATGAAATGCTACAGAAGGATGTTGAGAATACCCTGGACAGAAAAAAAGACCAACAGAGAAGTACTGCACTCACTAAATGTACAGGAACATTGGCTCCTAAATACCATCGCAATAAGGAAGCTGAAATTTTTCGGTCATATAAAAAGACATAATAGTCTGGAAAAAACAGTGATGGAAGGCATGGTCCCTGGAAAAAGGGGAAGGGGTCGACCTAGACGACGGTGGACCCAGGACATCACAGAGAGTCTGAACTTGTCTTTGGCTGATGCAGGTCGACTTGCCCAGAATCGTGATGCGTTCAGAGCAGCTGTAATGGAGACAACGTTCTGGAAAGAATACGTCACATGATGAATGACATTCCTTCAAGACAAGTCTAATCTGTCACTTTTTCAGTGTGTGATTGACGGCGCAGCTAAACTTTTGGGTGTTAGTGAGGTCATACAGGAAAGGTCTTCGCAACCACCTACCACGCCCAGAAAGACGTGGTCTACCTACGTAACTGGCGTAAGGAGCCAATCAGATCCAGAGACGCTAGTGGCTAAAATACATTTGTTAGACCGCCAAGCTGGCAACAGATCCGATATACGGGATTACGGAGCATTCCAGGTAAAGCTTTTGTTTATGTTTTGTGTTACACAACTTTGATTTATCTCAGGTTTATCTATGTTTTGCGTTACACGACTTTGATTTATCTCAGGTTTATCTATGTTTTGTGTTACACGACTTTGATTTATCTCAGGTTTATCTATGTTTTGTGTTACACAACTTTGATTTATCTCAGGTTTATCTATGTTTTGCGTTACACGACTTTGATTTATCTCAGGTTTATTTATGTTTTGTGTTACACAACTTTGAGTTATCTCAGGTTTATCTATGTTTTGCGTTACACGACTTTGATTTATCTCAGGTTTATCTATGTTTTGTGTTACACAACTTTGATTTATCTCAGGTTTATCTATGTTTTGCGTTACACGACTTTGATTTATCTCAGTTTAATTCGATTGTTAGTTTACAGTGAACACATTTTTATCACATATATAATTACTAGAAGGATCTTTCAATGTTTTTAGACTCGCATTGGCTAAGAAATTCCACAGTGTACGCGGAGTGCATCATACCAAACCATCAGCTTTTCTGAGCTCCCGGTAATGATGCGAGGATTCTCCTTGTTTTAGCCGGGTGAACTTTCTCAACGTACACGCGTAGTAAGTGGGTACTTTGCGATAAAGGTGTACTTTAGCTAGAGCATTCTGGAAGGAAGTTGTAGAGGAACATGATCACCTAATCTATCTGGCCTGATACTTGAAAAAACAAAATAATGACAAGAATCGTAAACATCCTCATAGACTTTGTTGTTGAGGATTGTAGATCAAAAATGGGACTTGCACGTGACGTGTTTGACAAAATTTAAATGCTGCACACAACTGCCTGGACCAGTTTCATTTAACGACAAGAATTAAAATAACAACAACGTTTCTGGCAGGTAGGCCTTCAACAAGGAACTGAACGCACGAGAACATGATAACATATGTGACTATGTCTTTGTTACTTTATAAATCTGACTTGTAATGTTTTTTATACATTTTGTTGTGGTGGGAAACTAATCTGTTTTAGTTGCGGGGTTGGTCCACAAAAGATAACGAAGATATCTTCACAAATAACATATCTCGAAAATAATGATCTCATTGTGTAAGAGAGTAAACTGATTATGGTTCAGTTACATTGAGGAATACATTTTTAGATAACATGTGAATACTAACACAACATTGTGCACTCAAACACAACAGACCAGAAAGTAATACGGACAGACACAGAGCGCCCTCTATACAAACCCTGGTGTCCAGAAACATTTGTGTCTTAAGAGTAAGGCTATGTTGTTGTTCGTTACAGGACATTACTAGTGACTTCTGTGACCCCGAGCCTTCAACATCAACTGCCTTCCAGTCATACTCAGCATCAGCTACAGTATCGAGTTCTACCAGTGAAGAAGCCATGTTGGTGGAGGAGGTTAGTAGTGCTAAGACAAGGCCTTTTTTATTCCTTTTATTATTTGGAAATAGTATGTGTATGATTCGTTAAGTTTGCACATTTATGTAACCTCTGTTTCATGTTGAGACCATGGGAGGATAACATCAACAGCTGGACATGAAAGATCAGAGTGTACCATGAAAACAAGAGACAGAAGATGTTGGACCCGCATTACAGCCGACCTTCCGTTTTGGAGATGGCAGCTGATTATCATTGGAGCTTGTCACAAGATGGATTTTGGTGCGTCCTCTTTCCGATCTCTCTTTCACTACGGCAGTATAATTTATATTTGTGTACTGTTTTTATTGCGATTTTTTCCGAGTCGCACCCTTTTCTTTCTGTTTGCTATGCAGCAGAGAGTTTGTGTGTTCAAACATCTGACATCCCCTGTTGGTAATAATACATCGCGTTTGCTAGGGTGCGGCAAAGCTTTGCTAAGATTAGGCCAGGGGGCGCGACATATAAGAGATTTATCGTCTGTGCGACACATTCTGGGCAGCCAAGCATGACGTAATCGTTTCCGGTACACCTTGTTACAAAGAGATTTAAAGTAATAATTTGTTACATCTTACACACATTGTCGTTTGAGGTTACCGATGCGTTTGTGAGTTGGTACACAGGGCAATCGGATGTTTAAAGCCCATTTTCAGAAACGTAATGTTAGAAATTTTGCACTAGTTGAGTGATGCAAAATATTCAAATCAGATTGGCTAATAATTTGAGCTCCATAACAAACAGAGCAGGGTAGGACAGTGAATATAACCTGACGCTTCAGTCAGTCTAGTTCACTGTGGGATTCACGCTTGCCAAAGGCATCAGACTTGCCAGTAGTTAGAATTCAGAATTTCCATTTATCAGACCGGACACCTTTTATTGGAGTATTCATCAGGATTTACAATTCAGCCCAGGAAATCTCTAACAGTTTAAATAAGGAAAACCGGAATATCTGAGGAATCTGAAACACACAGAGTCAGAAAGGGAATTATCTTATTAAAGTAACGACACCCCAGACGCGTGTAAGAGGCCGATTCAAGTCTCTTTTATCCATATGAGCAAAAAGGTCTGTGAGCCAGGATTGGCGTAAGTTGTCATTTTACATTTTATATTACTAACATGTGAACTAACATATATATATATATATATATATATATATATATATATATATATATATATATATATATATATATATATATATATATATATATATATATATTGAAGCACATTAAAAACGCACCACCTGTATAATCCATGAACAGAGTGTGAAATGTAAATATAAGAGTTTACAAGTTTACATATTTGGAATCTTTATTCATTTTCCTATGAATCCATGCTGGTCATTAATTTGTACATTTGATTTTTATGAAATTCATTGCATTCTGTGCAGGCAAGGGAGAAAACCAAAAATGCAACCAATAAAAAAAATTCATTCACACTATCCTCAGTATCTGGTATGTCCACCGTGTGCTTGCAAATAGAGATGGCTACTGTGTTTATGTGTCGAAACAATGTGTCGAAACTGCGTCGTACCCGAACGATTCGATGCGCAGATTTTTGCGGTGTCGAAACAGTGTCACGTCCTGTCTGTTTTGCAGAGACACATTGTCTCACGCAGATTCGACACATAGCCTGCTTCGAACAGCAGCTTCAGTTCCCGTCTGCTTCGCTGTTTTGCAAAAGGCACACTGTATCATTGTCTCATGTGTCAAGCGTGCGCTACATATGGCGTTCATAGATAGTATGGAAAATCAAACAAGTCATAATTTTTTTTTAAATAATTCCTCAGGACTGAAAGAGGCTTACTACTATTAGGTGTCTGCTCGGTTTGAGTTGAATCATTGTCGCTGACTGTACCTATTCTAGTTTTATATAATGTGTCATTATTACTGTTATTATTATAATTTTTTTCACTTTTACTGCAGCTGTCAGCATGTTCCCCTTGCATATCATCATAATGAAAACGACTGTGTAAAATTCTTAACAGTGGTCACACGAAATACCATAGATTTGTACTAACGAGAATAAGTAAATCTGCATACTAGGGTGTCACGACTCATGTCTCATTGTTTCAGTTAATTTACTTGTAGTCTGCTGTTTCGAAACAGTTCCATAGTTCTTTTTTCATCCAAGCGCTAATTATACGCATGTTACGGTACTCTTGATTCCTGACTTCAGGCGCTCTCGTAAGAAAACGTGTTTTGTTTATACATAAAATAGTGTTTAAAACTTGTGTTCAACCTCATTTAATCTTCATTTATGGCGGGGAGAAGCCCTGTTTGGGATTATTTTGTAAAGATCAAAGACAACAAAGTAAAATGTAACGTGTGTTCTGGTATTTTATTATTCAAGGGTTCGTCAACTTCAAGTATGACTAGGCACTAGAGATGGCTAGTGTGTGTATGACGGTATGTGTCGAAACAATGCTTCGAAACAGCGAGCGATTCGACACTTCCTGCTTGTTTCTTTCGTCTGCCTCGCTGTTTTGCAGCGACACACTGTCTGAGCCTATGTAAAATTTGAATCAACCGTTCGGAACATTAGTATGGAATATCAAACATGTCATATTTTTCAGGGATGTATTATGCTGACTTGATTTTACAAGTGATATTATTTTTGCTGAGAAGTTATAGACACTGGAAATTGTGTCAGTGTTGCAGTTGTCAATGTTTTAGGCGCTATGTTAAAGTTGAAAGTGTCAGTGTGTTCGTATAAATGTAATATACACTTTATTAGCTCTGCTGATATGTGTACTCGGTGTGGATTTGAATCATTGTCTACCAAATCTAGCTTACTCTAGTTTGATATCATGTGTTATTATTACTGTTATTATTATTGTTGTTTTTTATTATTTTCCCATATACTGCAGCTATCATCATATCTACGTTTTATTACATCATAATGAAGACTTGTGTAAAAATATTGAATTGTGGTCACACGAAACGCCATAGATTTTCACACACGACAGTAAAAACAGAGGAAAGTGTCTCACACAGTTCATGTATACCCGCGCCGGTACTGTCTATAAGAGACTTCTTTCTCCCCGATACGGGCAATTGTGTCGTTGTGTCGTTGTGTCGACTCACTGTTTCGAAACAGTTTAAATCACTGCGCTAACTGTTTCGAAACAGTTGAGTGTGTCAATTTGCCCACCTGTACTTGCAAACAAGCTTTGCAGCGGCTCAGCATGGAACGCACAAGTCTCTGAAGGAAATTCCGGGGAATCAAGTCCCATTCACGTGTAAGAGCAGCTTCGAGCTGTTGCAGATTAGCTGGAGAACCTTGCCTGTAGACTCTGCGTCCAAGCTCGTCCCACAGATGTTCTATAGGGGACATGTCTGGTGATAGGGCAGGCCAATCAATCGTCACAATGTTCTGCTGCTGTAGATATTGCTGCGTAATGCATGCGGTGTGCACACGTGCGTTATCCTGCTGGAGAAGCTGCAAGTTTGGATAATTTGTGAACGCAGGAGCAACCAATGCATCCAGAACCTCATCTCGATATGTCACAGCATTAACATTTCCACGGAAGACGTGAAGAGGCAAGTGATGGTGAAAACTGAATCCTCCCCAAATGTGAATACTGCCACCTCCAAATCGGTTGTGCTGATGAACACAGAAATCTGCAAATAGCTCTCCACACCGTCGCCAAATCCGCATACGTCCTTCAGCAAAGGATATGTTGAATCTGCTCTCGTCTGTGAATAGGACAGCATTCCACTGGAGTCTAGTACATCTGACATGTTGCTCTGCTCATTGCAGGAGCTGCTGACGATGTCTGTGAGTCAAGTTTGGCCCAACATAAGGTCGTCTTGCAGTAAGGCCCATATCTCTGAGTCGTCGTATGACTGTCATTCGAGAGACTTGCCCACGTCTACCCACTATTGCTCTTGCTGTTTGACTTGCCGAGAGAGAACGATTCCTTAGGTGACTCAGCACAATATGACGATCTTGTGCAGGGGTAGTAACTCGTGGTTGGCCACTCCGAAGTCTATCCCGGGCACTGCCAGTGGTTCCGTAACGTTCATTGAGACGTACAATAGTGCTGTGGTGGCAATTCATCCTTCTGGCAATGGCCCGCGAGCTCATTCCGGTCTCCAACCTACCAATGGCTCGTTGGCGGTCGTTTTCAGATAGTCGTGGCATTTCAAGCACATGTACTGGGTATTTTGTCTATCGGCCTTTTTATACCGAGTATACTGCCACAACGCGTACACATTTTGAGGGTCATAGCTGTTGGGAATCGTGTTGCACGTGTAACTTTCATTGTTTTCATGTAGTCTGTACACAAACCCGTGGGTTGAATCATGCACTTTCCATTCCAGCAGCCATTCGCTCTCTACCTCATGACAAACACGGGGGAAATCCATTCCCACACCTTTTTTTCCAGCTTCTCGGTATCAGTATATATAATAGTGGTGCGTTTTTAATGTGCTTCAGTATATATATATATATATATATATATATATATATATATATATATTTATATATATATATATATATATATATATATATATATATATATATATATATATATATATATATATATATATATATATATATATATATATATATTATATATATATTTATATATATATATATATATATATATTTATATATATTTATATATATTTATATATATTTATATATATTTATATATATTTATATATATTTATATATTTATATATTACCATGTGAATATTAATATGTGAAAATCGCTAGTGGATGTCCTAGTCATGTGAGGCTGGCAACCTCAGCGTATAGAATGATGATTTTATGAACCGTCACTGCCAAAGGCTAGTGACTGCTTTATTGCCAGTTGCTTAAAGAGAACTAAACGTATAAAGAGTCCCAGGTTCCATATGGAGCAGGGAGAAAAATATGAAGAAATGTTGTACATACTAATTATAATACTTACAGTTTCAAACCAGTGTAAATGTCGATGCTAACATATACACTTTAAAATTAATGGAAGTTTCAAACTTTTCAAATCAGTGTAAATATAAATGAAAACATTTTCAATTTATATTGTGAACACTTTTCAGTCAGTGGAAATGTAAATGTAAACATATTCTATCTGTACTATTAACCTTTTCATTTAAATGTAATGTAAAGCTAAAGCTATCCAGTTTAAATGTAAATACAGTTTTATCCCGTGGGATTAAATTTAATTTTCATCAAGGGTAAATTCTGAGATAAATTGGATGGTAGAATAGACATGTGTCGGGAAACGCAATACTCATGAGAGCGTTTCGTTTCTATTCTTTATCATAGTTATTGGTGGTACCTGCAGAAAGTACTATCTCTGGAACACGAAGGGAACAGTGGTCTAAGATTTAAGACGAGGGACCAACTTTGTAGACTCACCTTGACATTTCTGGGAAACGAGCTACACCCTACAACTTTGACCAGCGACGAGCGAGAGCAGTATAAGCAGAACCCATCAGCGGGAGCAGAAACTACTACTGGCAGCTAAGTGCAAAATATACGCTGCCAAAATGAACTTTTTCATCGTCTCTATTATCAATCAATGATGAAACTTTTCTTCTAAACTATTCAATTATTTTCAAACTGTTACAACGTAAGTGATTATTAAATTTTGTTATTTGTAATTTTACAAATTTAACTTCGATTTAATCATTTTAAAGTTACTGCATGTGTGTCTCAGTCAATTTACTACACACATTCTAAACAGAGCTATACCAGAATAATAAGAATTCCATTGAGTAAATCAGAGGTGGAGGCTTAACAAGCTAAAATTAATCATTGCTAAATTCTTCACAAAAGTGGTCGACAGATTCTAGAATTAACGTGCTCAGCCAAAGCAGCATTGTTTTCGCTTATCTTAATATCTTGTGAAGACATCCCGTGTGATAGAAGTGTCATTACCCTTCTATCTATACAGTATCTCTGCCAAGAGTAATCTTGTGCGAAGGTAGATACCTTTGAAGCCCATATTAGATACTCTTGAGTTTTGGCCACTGTTGGACCACTACTGCAAAGTAGGGGAGGCAATACTGTCACAGAGCTCAGGATATTGAATCTATACTTCCTTTCAGGAACACACTGACATCTAACTTGCATCTTCTACGCAAACTTAATTTTTTTTTTAAACCACACACACACGCATATGATGACTCACACACTCTAAGAAATAATAATTAAATCCACGCTTTTAAATAGACTGCTATCATTATATCATTATCATCATCATCATTTTAATATATGCTCATTACGGAGCACAGAACCACCACTACAGCTGGTCAGTTTGCTGGAAGGCTACAACACGCACTCCTCACATGTTCTTGCTGCTGTAGTTCAGTTATTGTGGCGATAGTTGTTCCCCGCTGCTCTCAGGAGACAGAAATAATAGGACTACGACTCTTTCAAGCATGTCGTACATGGCAACTAACATGAAGTTGTGCAATGAGGCTGGCAACCTCATGATGTCAAACAAATTACAACAAATGTTTTATTGACGATCATAGAAGAATCCGAATAAACCCAGATTCGACAAAATTGTTCTGTCTCGTTCTGTAATTATCGCTAATATAATCTCTCTTTTTTTGTCAAAACATTCTCAGGTCTCCTGTTTACGTGACCTGATGGATGAAGAGTTTGCGCTGACAGAGAGTACGGAGGAGAGTAATAGGTATATCCGGGAATGGAGGATGATAGCCTGTGTCATGGACCGAATTTTCTTCACCTCTTACATCCTGGTCAACATCTTAGTCCTGAGCTGTATATTTCTACGGACCTACCTGTTATGATAATTAAATAATTATGACCTAGACTGCAACGAATCAGCGCGGGAAGAAAAAAAGAGACTATAGAGAGAATGTGGACTAGAGATACAGAAGCGGTAATTCTACGAAACTGAAGCGTCATTTGACGCTGAAATTAGACATCCATGTCAAGCAAATGTTACGGTTGTATGCTCCACGAGGAGCGAAAAGGACTGACATTACTGATAATGCAATAACGTTAAGTAATGATGAAATACTTATGATTACAGCGAATAATTATGCAGAAATGGTGAGTTTTTTTTTTTGTTTTTTTCAGATGAAATGTGGCACATGGAAGGTAAATGTAAACAACTGAATTATTTAACTGGCCGTTCAGATAAGATGTAATTTAGATATTGAGTTATTTAGACAGTCAGCAAATAGTTGAGGCCGTGAGTTATTTTAACCAGCAATTAATAGTTGAGAGAGTTGGCTATTTAGTCTTTCATCCAAAGATCATCAACCGTTGCCTTCTAGCGGTAACTGTTCCATTGTGGAATCCCTGGGCATGAGAAAGCTGATGCTTTATCTAGAGCTGGCGGTAACATGGAGCGATTCAGCCATCCATTGCTCTATCGTAAGCCCAAAACCATCATCCATAATAAGTACAACTACCAGCGGAAAAAGAAAGGGGATATAAACAACAGATCTGACCCAACCCACCAGCTTCATATACACCAGCAGGCCATCCTTTTCGGTCTGGCAACTGGCCACTGCAAATTAGTAGGCCACCTTTATCGCCTCATGACATCTCCCACTAATGAGTGACCGTGCGGAACCGGGTCCAGACCCCATAACACATTGTTTAAAACTGCCCACTCTATGATGATCTCCGATGTCCAGACGGTGCTGAGCTCAGACATAAACTATGGGGCTGTGGCATGAACCTGGAAAAGACTATGAACTTCGCCCTGGCGACATGCCTGCAGATTTAGCATGACTACAAACTGAATGCAGAAGAAGAGTCTATTTTGACAAGTTAACATATTGAGTTTTTTGGACAGTCAACAAATAGTTGGGACAGTACGTTGTTTGGACAGTCAACAAATAGTTGAAACAGTAAGTTGTTTGGACAGTCAAAGAATAATTGATTAAATCAGTTGAAAGCCCATAATTTTACAAACAGCTAGGGCGGTAAGGGTGAGACAGTTAGTTACAATTTAAGACAGTTTGTGAAAAGTTGAGACAGGGAATGCTTGAGACAGTCAGTATATGACTGAGAAAAATAGTGAATTGATGAGATACTAGATTGATGGTTAAGAAATTATATAACTGTTTGAGACGGGAAATTTTTGAGTTAGACCGTCTGAGAATTTGGGAGAAAGTCAGTGAATATTTAAGAAAGTCCGTGTGTAGTTGAGGTAGATAATCAATGACTCCGAATTTAATTGTGCTAATTGTGTCCTTTGTCTGCCATACCTTTCTTTAATGCTTACATGGTGATGTCACTAATCTTAGGCTTTGTGTGAGCACGCAGTGAGATAGAATTTGTGTAAGGACAAAGTGAGATAGGCCCTTTGTAGTAAAGAAGGCCGGGGCGTGAGTCATATTTTAATATTACTGTATCATTGAATCGTTTCGTCTTTGTCAATTTTATTTTATTTCATAGGTGTGTTATGTACATTTTAATGATCTTTACTGGAGCGTTTGTTACAAATTGGGTCAAAAGTATCTCTGGAAATGAGGCGTGGCACGTGTGGGATATGTGCTACCGTTCTCTCTGGTAAGTAAGTAAGTAAGTAAGTAAGTAAGTAAGTAAGTCTTTAATTGTGCATGACGAAGTATAGGTAATCTTGAAATGTTATTAAAATGTCAGGGACCTAAAGGAACACATAGTATATCTGTACAGTACCTCACCAACTAATTATGCAAGTTTATTATATTTGTTGTTTAATATGTAAGATAAATGCTTCTATATGATTATTAAGTTTGCATTATTTCGCTTCCATTATTATTTGAGTGTTTGTGTGGGTTTTCGCACTGAATGAACCATAAACAGTATCTGAGATAACGAAGCGAGAAAGAGTACGTTAAATGAGATAAAGAAACGAAAGCGATAATAGATATTTGGAGTGAACATATAAATCTAACTGGAAATAAAAGAGCTATAAATTAAAACAAAAATAATGTGGTATAACTAGGCACATCAAACATACATGATCAGGGAACAGCAAAAATACAATAAAGGGAGTCAGCACAGGTGCAGTATTATGGCAAATAGTGTTAAGTATTTTGTCGTGATAATAGGGCACATTCAGGGTGGTTCAACAGTCACTTCCTGTTTTGAGATTTCATATCCCCACTTGTAACTATTGGATATACGTCTAGTTTTTTGTTTACACGATAGATTGTTCCTGACATCTCGCGGAAACAAAAACCGCGCCATTGGGACAGGATTTTCTCATTCACATGTAAAGTAAGGTGGATGCGTTACATCATAATTTCTGGATATTTATCTGCACTTTATGTGTCTGCAGACGCAGCCACTTCTGTAAGTTTAATGTTCTTGGAGCAATAACGAACCTTGAATTTGCTAAACCATCAAGAACTATGGGTAGATTCTTTTATTTCACCTTTTTCTTTTCTTAAATTTATATATAGGCTTTTTGCACTTGCCGACACCAACCTGAAGCTAATCGGAATACTGTGTCTGTGTGTTCTCTTGATGCAGCCATCTTACCAGCAATTTGTCCATCCTTTTCATTATGTTATTGCGCATGTAGGTTGAAGTAGCAGCCCATAAGGATGTTCCTGATTTAACATTATGTTTGATTTTTGTCTTTGTTGTCACTAATGGTAGGTAGATGGTTTCACTTAAATTCAATTTACACCTTATGATGGCAGTTGACTGACAACTTTCATAGCGTTTCATCGAGTCCATATTTTTATCCAGAGTTATGGACCTTTTGACACGTTTTCCTGCACTATCAAGTGCTGCACGCTTAGAGGCCATACTTAATTGATTAATGTCACTAATAATATTAAGTGACAATTAAAACTACTCAGTTCAGCAGCTGTTAGTTCAGTCTATATACTAGCACAATGACGAAAGACAGAGCACGTAGTTTGAAGTATGTACAGACAAAATGTAAACAAGGGAATTAACCTCACTTGGAAGATGTCAGCATTATGCTTTTGCTCTCCCGTTGTCGCACAGATAAAATATTGTAAAAATGTCTCAATATCGGATCGCGTAACTTCGAGTTTAGCGCGCTAATGCATCAAAAATTCATAAAAATGTGTGCGCATATGTTCGTGTTCGCCAAATGAAACTGGCGTAAACAGACTGTACGTCAAAAAATATATATATAATTTATATAATATAAATATTTTTAAAAAATCAAAACAAGGGCAATTTGACTAAAACGTTTTATTTGTATTTTTGCTTGTTCCCAGAAATAAAATAAAATCTGAAATGGCAACATCACGCGCTCTCACAGCTGTGATATCACGTGTTAGAGATGTCGAATCTCATGTTGATCTGTAATGTTAATGTGCAATCACCGTTAATAGTCTTAATGTTGATGTTTGTTTCGTGTAAATTACTTTAATGGGAGTAAGGAAATAACAATTTAAAATAAAGTTGGAAGTGACTTTTCAATCACTATTTCAGTATGATTGTCTCGTACTGGTGATGCGGCATATTCAGTTCATCACCTGTTGTTATGATGATACAAAACGCAGCGTGAACATTTTGACGTAATAAAACAATATAAAACGTGACTGTTTTGTCAATTACAAACTATACTAGCGTGATTGTTGTGTCAGTTACACACTACATTAACGTGAATGTTTTGTCAATTACAAACTACACTAGCGTGATTGTTGTGTCAGTTACACGCTACATTAACGTGAATGTTTTGTCAATTACAAACTATACTAGCGTGATTGTTGTGTCAGTTACACGCTACATTAACGTGAATATTTTGTCAATTACAAACTATACTAGCGTGATTGTTGTGTCAGTTACACACTACATTAACGTGAATGCTTTGTCAATTACAAACTACACTAGCGTGATTGTTGTGTCAGTTACACGCTACATTAACGTGAATGTTTTGTCAATTACAAACTACACTAGCGTGATTGTTGTGTCAGTTACACACTAACTACATTAACGTGAATGTTTTATATTGACACGGTAGGTGTGAAATGTGTGTCCATAATGACACGGTACGGAGATTTCATGTTTTGCCATCTTGAATTACGTTGATTTTATTTACCATGCCAACCACATAAATTATCATAGTTGCTATGACGTGAAATTTTTTTTTGTATATGTAATGACAAGTATTAGTGTCATTAGATGATTTTGAGATGACAGGCAAAAATAGAGCTCTTCTTGTGTTTTATAGATAACACTAAAGAATTTGACAAGTCCAAACACAAGGAAATTATCAACATGTTAGAAAACATAAACATCGACAGCAAAGGCCTGAGAATAATAATGAACACATACTGGCAAAATACAGCAGCTCTAAGAATTTGCAACCAAACTGGAATTTTTCGGCAGATGAAATGGTGTGTTAGGCAGGGATGTGTGCTGCCATGTGATCTGCTCAATTTGTGCCGTGAAAATATAACGAGATCCATATAGGACAGGTCAGGAATATCAGTTGGTTGACATAATATACGCCGATGACGCAGTCTTAAATACAAGTGAAAGAGAGTTACACAAAAAAAAGATTGGTACATCATTCGAAATGAAATGCTACAGAAGGATGTTGAGAATACCCTGGACAGAAAAAAAGACCAACAGAGAAGTACTGCACTCACTAAACGTACAGGAACATTGGCTCCTAAATACCATCGCAATAAGGAAGCTGAAATTTTTCGGTCATATAAAAAGACATAATAGTCTGGAAAAAACAGTGATGGAAGGCATGGTCCCTGGAAAAAGGGGACGGGGTCGACCTAGACGACGGTGGACCCAGGACATCACAGAGAGTCTGAACTTGTCTTTGGCTGATGCAGGTCGACTTGCCCAGAATCGTGATGCGTTCAGAGCAGCTGTAATGGAGACAACGTTCTGGAAAGAATATGTCACATGATGATGACACTAATGTCAGTAAAAATAAGGTGCTTAGCCACAATCAAAGTAAATGAAGCAATTTTAAAACACTTCAACAGATTTAAGTACCTAGGCACGTTTATAATAAAAATGCATCACAATATCCCAGACAAAAGGTTGTGGTCAATAAAATGACAAGTATTTTATTCAACAAATCTTTGTCAATGGAAATAATAGGAACAATTATGTAGGCTACTGTGGTGTGGTTATACAGATGACTGTTCAGAATACAACCGACAGCTCAATACCGTAGTGACGATGTCCTGACATAATTTATGGAGGAATAAATAGACATACAGGAACAATTCTGTAGGCTACTGTGGTGTGGTTATACAGATGACTGTTCAGAATACAACCGACAGCTCAATACCGTAGTGACGATGTTCTGACATAATTTATGGAGGAATAAATAGACATACAGGAACAATTTTGTAGGTTACTGTGGTGTGGTTATACAGTACAAATGACTGTTCCGAATACAACAGACAGCTCAATCCCGTAGTGACGATGTCCTAACATAATTTATGTAGGAGTAAACAGACATACAGGAACAACTCTGTAGGCTACTGTGGTGTGGTTATACAGATGACTGTTCCGAATACAACAGATAACTCAGTGACGTAGTGACGATGTCCTAACATAATTTATGGAGGAGTAAATAGACATACTTGAACAATTCTGTAGGTTACTGTGGTATGGTTATACAGACGGCTGTTCCGAATACAACAGACAACTCAATACCGTAGTGACGATGTCCTGACAGAAGCAAGTCAGTTATCAATCGTATTGCTCATATTAGAATAAAGCAATCTATTTTCGTTGAGCATATTTTGAGAAGACGAAAGTTAGAATGTATTGTGATAACAGAAAATACTGATGGACAGAGCGATAGAGGAACACAAAGAGACAAAATACTGGAAAGTTAAATATAATGCGGTAGACAGAATACAACAATAGAATTGATATACAGCATTGCGAACAGGAGGTTGTGGAGAGACATGATCACATAATCCAGCTGGCATTGTGCTTGAAGAAGAAGAAGAAGAAGCAGCATGAGATGACACTTTAAAAAATATGACGTGAGATAATGTCTACACAACCCTTGACAAAACTAATGTGCAAATGTGACATAAAGCTTAGCCTTTTTTCTTCAATGACTTTCAAACATATCTTTGATTTATTATTTTTTTTTGGGGGGGAGGGGGGGGGGGGGGGGGGGGAGAGAGAGAGAGAGAGAGAGAGAGAGAGAGAGAGAGAGAGAGAAGGGGGGGGGGCCTGTTTTGTTTTTCTATGATTTCATTAGCATTGTCATCCTCATTGTCATCCTCATTGTCATCCTCATCAATAAGTCTCAGCTCCTGGTGGAGCACAGGTCGTCAACAAAAACATGACAAGGCCTCCTGTCCTGTGCTATCCGTGCAATGTCTTACCATGTCTTCTTTATAATTTTTTATGTATATCTCCAATTCGCTTTTCAACGTGTTTTTATGGCCTTTGTTACCCTGAAGACTCCAGAACAGGGACTGGGTTCTAATGCTATAAAATGGTTTTTATTTAATATGTGTACTATCCCACACTAGTGTTTTCTAATCACGTCCTGTTCCGCTTGAGATTGTCTTGTTCCTTTCATCAGTTCCACATTAGTGATCTTGTCATCAGTTTCACACTAGTGATCTTGTCATCAGTTTCACATTAATGATCTTGTCATCAGTACCAGGTTAGTCATCTTGTCATCAGTTCCACATTAGTCATCTTGTCATCAGTTCCACAATAGTCATCTTGTCATCAGTTCCACATTAGTGATCTTGTCATCAGTTTCACATTAGTGATCTTGTCATCAGTTCCACATTAGTGATCTTGTCATCAGTTTCATATTATTGATCTTGTCATCAGTTTCACATTAGTGATCTTGTCATAAGTTCCACATGTGTGGTCTTGTCATCAGTTCTACATTAGTCATCTTGTAATCAGTTCCACATTAGTGATCTTGTCATCAGTTTCACATTATTGATCTTGTCATCAGTTTCACATTAGTGATCTTGTCATCAGTTCCACATTTGTGATCTTGTCATCAGTCACACATTAGTCAACATGTAATCAGTTTCTCATTAGTGATCTTGTCATGAGTTCCACATTAGTGATCTTGTCATCAGTTTCACATTATTGATCTTGTCATCAGTTTCACATTAGTGATCTTGTCATCAGTTCCACATGTGTGATCTTGTCATCAGTTCTACATTAGTCATCTTGTAATCAGTTCCACATTAGTGATCTTGTCATCAGTTCCACATTAGTCATCTTGTAATCAGTTCCACATAAGTGATCTTGTCATCAGTTCCACATTAGTGATTTTGTCATCAGTTCCACATTAGTCATCTTGTCATCAGTTCCACATGTGTGATCTTGTCATCAGTTCTACATTAGTCATCTTGTAATCAGTTCCACATTAGTGATCTTGTCATCAGTTCCACATTAGTCATCTTGTAATCAGTTCCACATAAGTGATCTTGTCATCAGTTCCACATTGGTGATCTTGTCATCAGTTCCACATTAGTCATCTTGTCATCAGTTTCACATTTGTGATCTTGTCATCAGTTTCGCATTAGTGATCTTGTCATCGCTGCCATAAATGGTACCTATACCTTGTAGCGGTATGGCAGCTTGCGTACCCTGACAATCCTCAGAGCTATGCCAGTGGGAGTTTTACTCCTGGTAGGTTCAACCAAGCTGGACTGGTCTGTGTGGGTAGGGGTCAGACAAAAGCTGGTACCCTGGTCCTCCAGGTTGGGGGTTTTAGCATAGGGCTGACACCCCTGTCTATGTTAAAAAAAAATCGCACGTTACGGAAACAACAATAAATGGAAAAACTTTGCTGCGGGATGGACATTCGGAGTCTGTGGCTCGTATGACTGTCAGTGGTGAAAGCCGAAAGGAAGCCACTGACATGAAAACGGATGTCCTGACCGCAAAACAGGATACAAGAATAGGTTTTTGGAATGTCAGGACAATGTACGAGACAGGTAAAGTAAGACAGGTCACGGCAGAAATGAGAAACTATAGGTTACACATTCTAGGGATAAGCGAGAGCAGATGGACAGGGGCAGGAAAAATTAAAGCAGCAACAGGAGAAACAGTACTTTACTCTGGAAGAGAGGATGGACAGCACAATGAAGGCGTAGCCATTATTCTACAGAAAGGAATAGAAAGGACATTACTGGAATCGAAACCCATCAACAACAGACTGATATGATTAAGATTGAGAGGGAGATTCACCAACACTACAATAATACAATGCTACTGTAGAATAACAGTTTGCTGAATAATCGTGTTGTTGTGTATTGGCCACTGTTGAATGTCTGGATGCGGATGTTATGTTTAGGGTCATGCACTGATCATCACTGAAGAAAGTCTTCTTCAGTTACCTCTGCATCATCGAATGAAGCTGTCATGTTGACATTGAGTGGGAGTGTCAAGTAACGCGAATGGTGTAGTAGTTCGGTGTAACAGACCACTTGATAATACCTCTCACACACTCTCATGTAATGCAATGACGACTTGAACTGCCGCTGACATTTCAATAGTTTAATGAAGGCACGCACACTGGACAGCACGGATACAGTCATGGGTACATGTTGACATAAATTCATTGGTTATTTGAATCGTGGATGATACATTCATGTAGTAGTGAAATATCATTCAACCTAAGGTAGCATTCACTGTTCTGGTAACTAATCGCCGTATCCTCTACTGACTGAACGCGTCAATGAGGATCGGTAAACATACAAAAGTCATTGGCCCAACGTTCATTTCATGGCTAAGTTCTTAAGCTGAGATATGTCCAATGTTTGTATAATAATCATAAACCACGATAGTGGGTTTTCACCTCATAACAAGATCTCGATACCACTGCCCGATAGTAGGATACATAATCTGTTCTCTTGACAGTGATCAAAAATATGATGACAGGAATATAACATGGCCGCCTTCCTGAGTTGTCGCTCACTCACTCGCAGGAGGGTGGATATAAGCCAAAGTTAATTTATAATGTGCATATAAATAATTTCATAAAGTTTTTCCATACAGCGCTACAGTAATCACGTTACTTCATGTAGACATAACTGCTGTAGGAAAGCCTGTCATCTTCGTCGATACAAAACACGACCCTAGCGATACGAAGCACAATGTTCCATCTAGGTCTAACCGACTCGAGATCATCAAAAATAGGGTCTGGCATACCTGGAGTCCGAATCACACATATGAGGAGGATCTCTGACAAATAGACTCTTGCAGAGACATAAACTTCTCCTGGAAAAACATCTACGAATCACTGTTAAACCTTAAACAGTGCCAGCCCTGGAAAACACACTCAGCCATTTCTTGGCGACATTATCGGAACTCATCACGACTCGCCAAGACAACCAATACCTCCGCTAGAGCGGCATAAAGAATATAGTCCTGCATACCCATACAAAATATACAATATAGGACTGAATATACTTGCACTAATAATATGTAATACATATGAATTCAGGCCATAAACATTCTAAGAACGATCAATCTATTTTCTGGCTATGACAAATGATGAATGCCAAAATATAAGTATTCTTCCGCCCGATCAATATCAGGGAGATTATCCATATAATCAAACGTATGAATCAAACATGGATTATCTGGCTTTACAAAAGAAAGCATTTTCGTACCCAATTAAATACAACAATATATTTTCCATATTAAATAGACATATCGTACATTTGTAATCTGTGCATTCAAAAATATGTATGCAACAGATTACCACACCCCCGGGAAAAAAAATGGTACATTTTTTTTTTTTTTGAAATACATCCAGGAGCAACATACAATATGCTCACAACGCACGAATAACAATGCGCAGATGATAAGCATTCCAAACAAATGTAACGCCTAATGTAAGGAAAAGTCGTCATATAGCACGACCAATGAGAATCTATCTCAGGATTCAGAGAAAATTTTTCTCTGAGTATAAATATCACCAGAGAGGTGTCACCAACGCATAACACAATACTGGCAATGCCACAATTTGTACAATAGTTCATCTTAGGTATCTTAACATTATGATCACCAAATAAGAAAAATATCAAAAACCTGCGGTGAATATACATCAATGCACCGCTAAGTATTGATACAGACAATGTATGATATATTACATATAAGTACATACTTTAACATAAGAAAAACTGTAGTAAAGTCAGACATGTTAGAAATCTCAAGATCTGACAGTTAAGTGGAATCATGTGGGCATCTCGATAAGATATCCGCCATCACATTTTCTGAACCACGGATAGCTCGCACCGAAAAATGAAAAGGCTGAAGAGCAATCGCGTATCGCGTTGATCTCGCGCTCTTCAGATTTTTAGTCTGAATAGCTGTAAGAGCTTTCTGGTCAGTCTCCACAATAAAATTCGCGCCAAGAAGAAATCTTTGAAGTTTAAGGATTGACCAAACCATAGCCAATAATTCACGGTCTAGGACCGAGTAATTTCTCTCTGCGGCATTAAGTGTTCGGGAAATATACATCACTGGATGCAGAGTTCCAGAGTACTCTTGCATTAGTGCCGCTCCAATCCCAGTGGATGAAGCGTCACTACGAAGAATAAATGTCTTATCTTTAGTAGGTAACACCAAGATAGGTGAAGTAGAAAACATCGTTTTAACCGTATCCAAATCGGATTGACATTCTTGAGTCCAATTGACTATATTAGGAGACCCTTTCTTTAACAAAGAAGAAAGAGGTGACATAATTGAGGACAGATTCGGAATGAATCGTCCATAAAATTGTATGAGACCTAAGAGACTTCGCACTTGCTTTTTAGTCTTAGGCATAGAAATGTTAAGTATCTTACTTGTATTATGGTCTTCCGTTTTTAGAAACCCATGACCAACACGGTGACCTAAGAAAGATATTTCGCTAAAACCAATACATGCTTTCGATGGTTTCGCTGTCAGGTTATGCTCGCGTAAGATAGACAATAGTTCATTTATCCCATTATAGTGATCATTCCAAGTATCACTGAAAAGACAGATGTCATCAAGATATGCAATGACATCTGAGCGATGAGATAGGATTCGACGCATCATGCGTACGAATGTCGCTGGGGCATCGATTAGTGATCCAATCGCTGGGCATTCATAAGGCCGAAAGGCATGAAATTCCATTGGAATAGACCCCTTGGCGTCGAAAAAGCAGTAAATGGTTTGGCGTGTTCGGATAGTGGAACTTGCCAATATCCCTTAGACAAATCGAGTTTAGTAAAGAAATGAGAATTCGATAGTCTAGTAAGTAGCTCTTCAAGTAAAGGCATAGGTTCAGCATCAAATTTCGTCACTTGGTTCAATTTGCGATAATCAACGCAAAGACGTATGTTGTTGTCTTTTTTTCGCACGATAACCATCGGTGAAGAATATGCTGATGCGGATGGTTCAATTATTTCCAACTCTATCATTTCATCCAACTCTTTTTCTACCTGTGCTTGAAAATGTATCGGGATAGGATACGGTCTGACTCTTATAGGATTATGGTCAGTAAGAATAATGTCGTGTTCAATGACATTAGTTCGATCAGGAATGTCAGTAAGGACATCCTGAAATTGTTGTAACATAGCAGAAACTTGTTTCTGTTCTCCTGGAGATAATTCAGGAGAAATCGCAACATCTTTCCATGACTCATTAGAATGAAGCGGAATCATTGGAAAAGGGAGATTCACATCTGAGAAACTCGTTTCCTCATCCTGTATTACTGACAGTGATTAGTAATGTCCATGTGGGACTGGTGAATCGTCCGTTGCCTGGAAAAAAGGTTGTAAATAATCCGGACGTTCGTGGAATTCCGTGAGCATGTTGATGTGGAAGGTCTTATGCTTCCCATCAGTATCGACAATATAGTCGACATCGGAAACTTTTGATATTACATCGCTCGGACCTTTCCAAGAAATAAGGAGTCTGTTTTCTCTACAAGGTAGCAGGACCAATACTTTGTCACCTGGACAGAGTTGTCGCAAGCGTCTGGTCTTATTGGCAAATTGCCTTGCCTTCTGTTTCGCAAATTCAGAAGAAGCAGTTGCCAATTTGCATGCTTCAATAATCTTGTGTCTAAGTGCAATGACATATTCATAAGAGGATTTTGTGTCATCGACAATATTATCAGCAGTTATGAGATCATGAAGTAGAGACATAGGACCTCGCGGTTTCGCGCCAAAGACAAGTTCAAAGGAAGAAAATCCTGTATGTTCATTGGCGACCTCTCTGTATGCAAAGAGAGCCGCGGGTAAAACCCTGTCCCAATCCTGAGGATGATCCTCAGTTATCTTACCTAATAAGTTTTTCAGAGTTCTGTTAAGACGCTCTACCATGCCATTGGACATAGGATGATAAATACTACTCAGAGATCTTTCTATCTTAAGAGTTGACATCACTTGAGACATGGTATCCGATACGAGTTGGGTACCATGGTCTGACAATATTTCTCCTGGAAATCCCAGACGAGAGAATATAAGCCAAAGAGCATCTGCAATATCAGCAGTAGTTATGCTCTTCAGAGGGATAGCCTCTGGCCAACGTGTGCACATATCAACACACGTCAAGATATATTGGTGTCCTCTAGCAGACTTTGTCTTAAATGGACCAATGATGTCTATCGCCATTTTTTGAAATGGTCGAATTGGAATATCTGCAGCCTGAATAGGTGCAGCATGGCGTGGACCTTTGGATTTAACTTCCTGACATACCCTACAGGATCGACAATAGATCTGTATGTCCTTGTTCACAAACGGCCAAAAGAAAGACGCAAGAACTCTAGATTTAGTACGGGAAAAACCCATATGCCCAGCACACTGAGAATCATGAGCGTGCTGTAAGATTTTAACTCTCATATTTTTGGGCACAAGAATTTGAGAATGAATGGACTTAGCGGAGTCTTGTACCATACGTACAAGTACCCCATTCTTCATCGTAATCCAAGATTTACGATTCGTGTCCTTATTCGGATCACCTTCTTTTGCTAGAGTAAAGAATTTCTTTAGAGTAGGATCATCTTCCTGCTGTTTTATAAAGGAATCATGCGAAATCTCCAAGGGATCACCTTGGTTCTGGTCATCATTATCTCCAGAAGGCGAAGATTGCGGCATGTTTAGAGCTTGAGCTCTAGTGACTACAGCATTTGCAGTATGCATATTATCACTTTCCCACTCGGCAATTTGTTGCGGAGTGCATTCTTTCGCACCATGAATGCGACCGACGATAAGATCAGCGATCGGATTCGGCAGAAGACATGCGTGCACATCTCCTGTAAAGAAGGGAGTAGAAATGTGGATAATGGCAGTGGAGTACTTCTCCAATGTGCCACCAAATGTTATGCATTTGATTATTTTGCCAGTGGCTCGAGAAGGATCTATGAGTGACTGCCTCACTCCAATGGTTGTGCACCCGGAATCAAAGAGAATTGAGACCGGAGTACCATCTACTAAACCCTTATTTAATTTAAGAGCCCCTCTTCCATCATGCGCGACTGACGCAGGAAGAGCGGGAAGAGGATGACCACAGCTTAAAGTCGAAACTGTGGTTGGCTCGAATAATGTTTTGCATTGGGAACACTGAAATGCTCTGTCAAAATCGAAAGCAGAACATCCCACATTATTAGAGTCTTTCTGTCGTAGATTTTCGATAGGAGTATTAAGACTAGGGTTGGTCCCTTCTGAATAGCTTAGAATGAGTGATAGATACCGTGAGAGCTGGAGAAAAAAACCAATAGAATTTCCACACGTGAGATGATAGAATGTGATATAGATGCTGTCTTTGAGAATCGAGATAATCTTCTCTCTCTCACCTTTCATCTACGACCGTTTTTACAGAGTCCGACAGTCTAAACCACAGATATATATTACATAAATCTCTATCTACTCACGGGCACGCACATGCACGTGACGACGGTTAAACACACAGACGTGGGAAATCTATAACAATGAATATGAGTATATAGAACGAGCTGACCACGCACTGCTTTAGTTCAAGAGAGATTTTTATTATTATCATCAACAAAAATCTTCTCACAACACCAAAATTACATCAAGGAAAAACATATACAAATAGTCATAAAATTTTTGAAAAATGCTACAAGGATGATATCACCGTTATGA